>PVJI01019339.1:0-31271 GCA_004026765.1 Micronycteris hirsuta
CTTTGGGGAAAAATGGATTTGAGGCACCATTAGGCCTCCTATCTTCTCAGTTTGCACCTTCTCAGTCAATAAACCTTTCCTTACTGCAAGCGGTGATGTTTTGAGTTTCAGCCTTTTGAAGTGTCAGGCACAGGAATTTAGGTTACATTCAGAAGTTAATGTGCTGCCAAATCAGGAATACAGAGCAGGGTCACAGCACACTTCTGTGGTCAGAACCCTGAACCAAACTAGGTTCGGTGTAGAAATGCACCTTAAACAAAAGTGCGTAGGCAGAACTGTGGCCCCCCCAAATATGTCACATACCAGAACCTGTGAGGTGACCTCATTTGGAAACAAGTTTTTTGCAGATGCAATGGAAGCTCTTGGGAAGAGATCACCGTGGGTCGTCCGAGTGAGCCCTAAATCTGACTCTGACAGCAGCGTCCTTGTCAGAGACAGAAGAGGGGACACGGAGAGAAGGCACAGGGAGACGAGGCAGAGCTTGGAGTCATGCAGCCACAAACCAGGGGGCTTCCAGAGCTGCCAGGAGCTGGGGGAGGTGAGGAGGAAGCCTCCCCTAAGACCTCAGGGGGCTGCAGTCCTGCGCACACCACGACCGCAGACTTTTGGCCTCCAAAACTGAGAGAAAAAATGTGTGTCATTGTAGCCACCCAGGTGGTGACAACTTGTTACCGCAGTCACAGGAGACTAGTCCAGGTGGCCTTTCCGACTACGGAAAAGACCAGCCAGAGGTACTCAAGAAAGAAGCAACGACCTGGTCAGTCCCAAGTTACAGCAACCTCCTCTTCCTTCCCAGAATTAGCTGCCTTCCTCCCACATTTCCTTATTTCTTTTTAATGCTCCATGAAACACAAGTATAGTCGAAGCCCAGGGTGTGTGGTCTTGCGTGGCTGGCTAGTCACCAGGCCATCAAGACCTCCAGGACAGCTCCTTCAGACTTCCAAACAGATCCATTTTATGTGTATGGAACTACCTTGGTTGGAAATGACTATTTAAAGCACTTATGATGCAGTGAAACCAAGTCATAGTTTAACTTTTTAAGTACCACTTAGAAACAGGCTTTATTTAGCAGGCCCTTTGGCAAATGACCCCCCAGGGCAGCGTTTGCTGACACAACTTAGATTAACATAAAGAAGGTGTTAAAGGGACAGAAACTCTAACCGCTCTGGGGCATTTGGATATTTCATTGTTTCCCTTTAATAAGTTTTCAGAATTCAAAGATAAAGATTCAGAGCAATTTGGGGGGAACTTAAAAACAACAGGGTGGTGTTTCAGCCTCACCAGAGTAGTGACCAGAATCCCTGGGAGCCTCTGGGGAAACACCTGCCTGATCTTGTGGGGTCTCCCCCAGGGCCATGCCCTGCTCCCAGCCTCCCACGTGCGCAGGGCTTGGGCGAGTGTCCAGGGCCGGCCAAGCAGACACACACCAGTCTCTGTGTCAGGAGCTGTGATGCCAAGGAGTGGGCCATACAGGGTCCACTCTGCAATGAGTGGGCCACGTGTCTGGGCAGCACCCAGTGTGGTCAATGGTGGTGGTAGGAGCTGAGAGCCAGGGCTCAGAGAAGTCTAGCAACTTGCCTGGGGTGCCAGAGCTAAAGACCAGCAGAGAGGCTTAAACCAGGCCTCTCCAGCTCCGGGCAGCCTGGGCGGCCTCCGGGCACCAGCTCTGTGCTGAGTTCCGAGCAGTGCTCGGGGCTGTACGGCTCTCAGGCCCAGCTCCCTGGCCCTCCCAAAGCTTTTGTGAGCAAACAAAGGTGGTCCCCCACCCTTTTTAGATTGGAGTTAACTTTTTATCCAAGCACCACATACTTAAAGGAAATTTTTCTGACACTAAGCATGCAGTGCAATGAGTTTTGACATAGTGAAGGCACACAGTGACCGGAGCCCAGAAGAAGCGCCTCCCCTGTGCCCTTCCTGCTGCGCTCGGCCCCCCACCCCCACCCCAGCCGATTTCCAGATCTGCCTCACTCGTCCCTGAGTGCCATGCTAGTGGGGATACTGGGTGTGCACCCTTTGTGTGCCTGCTCCTTCCCCGGATGTCGGGTCAGGGAGAGGAGCCCACGCTGTTGCACGCAGTCGGCATGTCCTCGCGTCCCTCGTCGTGTGGCTGAGGCAGGGCAGCAAGAAGCCAGGAAAGTTCCTGGGCGAGTGGAACGGGGAAGCCGAGACAAGGGGGTTAAACAAGGCCAGCAGCGTGGGTAACTCACAGCCGGTTAATGAATTGCAGGACCTCACCCTCCCTGACCGAGGACCCTGGAGAGGAGTGTTTGCACCGCTCCTCCCTGACCAGAGAGCACACAGATTAAATCACCCTGGTCAGGGACATAGAGGACAGAGACCCAGTTAATGCCATTGTGCCAACTGAACCCAAGGACAGATGAACTCAGGGGAACAAATAACAAAAAACCCCATTAAGACAGACCCAAGATACAAGTAAAGTAGTATAACAGACCAAAGAACATTCCAAAATCCCCAATACACTCATTTTGATGCATCAATATATTAAAATGCAACTGGAAAACGAATGAATATTCTGCTGAAACCCTCCCCTAAGATTCTCAACTGCAGAAAAAAGATAAAACCCTCAGAACAAAGCTGTAGCACAGGCTCACTCTAGAGCACACCCATGCCCCTTCCTGCGCGTGGACTACCTACTTCCTCCTGCACTCTAAGGGTGCCCAGCAGAGGGCAGCAGCAGCTTGTCCCAGGCTCACCCCCTGAACCTGTCTCCAAGGCCCCCTTTCCTCTGACTTCCCAGTGAGCTAAAGCAGCCCTGCCTTGACTCACTTCTTTCCTGTAATGGGAGCCAGAGCAGAGCACCGCCTGGGCTCTCTCTTATTGCTCCTTGTAACCTAAGTCCTTCCTTTGTCTCACTGTCCCCAGCTTTAGTAAACATACTCTCAGAATCACCTGGACTCGTGCCGTGAAATCTTTCCTGCACAAAGTCAAGAGCCCACACCCCACAGGCCGGGCTGAGGCGGACCGGCTCCTGCTGGTGCCTGTCTGGTAGCACAGTGACTGCCATGACCCACTCAGCCGCGCTGCTGTGCACGGGCACTTGGTGTTTCCAGTTTGAGCTCTGACAGATGAAAATGCTCTTAGGAACATTCTTGGACCTGTCTTTTGGCACCCAAGGCGTACTCAATATCCTCTGCAGAAATGCCTTTTCCACTTAACTTAGCAGACCTGGTTTGTGTTGCTTACAACCAAGGACCTTGATGGGTACAGGGAAGGAAACTGAGACTCAGAGAGGTTCAGTCCCTCGTCCAAGGTCACGCAACTGAGCAGCACTTGGCCCAGAGCCTGTCATCGCAGCAGGGACACCTGTGTATCCTAACAGTCCTCTCAGGACCGCCACGTGCTGGGCAGTGGTGTACTCTTTCCCCGATGCCCAGCAGAAGCTGGCAGGGCTCGGAGCAAGCAAGGCAGGGGACCGCTGCCCCCATGCTGTCCTGGGCTCAGGTTCCCGGTGTGGGCTGCGGCCAGGCTTCCCGAGGAGAGAACCCGCCCTGTCCTGGAGGGGCACATGTGTCTCCCCTCCGATGAGAGCAGAGCGGTGCTGAGGTGGCCGATGGAGAAAGGGTGCCCCAGTCCTGATATTCACCCTCAACCTCTCATGGGACTCCTCAGGGTGGGAAGGACATTTCCTGTGGCCGGTGTGCACATCTGGAGCGCATCCGGGTCCCACTCACCGCCTGGCAGCCCTGGGCAGGGACTTGCCCCTACCCATTCACCAGCACATGGAGCAAGACAACGAACGGCTCCGGAGGGCGGGCTGGAGGTAGCGCTGCTGCGGAAGGGCTTGAGCGACAGGCTGCCCTGTGACAGGTCAGAGTGTGGGGCCCTTCCACGCAGGGCGACGAGAGGGCCAGAGGCCAGGCACGGAGGTCCCTCCCGGGAACGGGCCGCAGGCTCTGCACTGGAGCCCTCGGTGAAGAGCGCTGGAGTCAGGCTCACCCTCCAGACTTCGGGGGCCCAGGCAGCTTGTGGCGGGGTGCGCGGGCTGTGTCTGTCCTGGGCAGGGCGCTCACATAGGGCTGCAGTTAGAAATGCAAATGTTCAAGGTGTTAATGAGGCAGAAGCTCCGCAGGTGGGACGCGGCCCTCTGCACTTTACAAAGCTCCTGGTGGTTCTGAGGCACACGCCAGTCCCATGGCCACTGGCACCTGCAGCCGCGTGAAACGGACATGTAATCAATCAATCCCGTCCCACAGCCAAGGACAAGGAGGCTCAGGAGGTTTGAGCCAGTGGCCCAAAGCTGCACAGTTTCTGGGAGGGACTATATTAGTTACAATTAGGTTCACCTGTGACTAATAGAAATAAAATTCCCAAAGAACCACAGACTAAACAAAATATTTTTTTCCTTCATGGGCCAAGATTGCTGCTGGAGTCTCATGCAGTCTGTTCACATCCCAGGCAGCAGAATTCAGATCAGGGAGGAGAGTCATGCCCCGCCCCTTTAAGGTCACTTCCTACAATGTTAGGTAGACTTCAACTCACATCCTGTCGGCCGTAACTCAGTAAATAGCTTCACTTAGACGGAGAGTCTGGGAAAAGGAAGTCTTTGTTCTGACCATGTCTGCAGGCAGAGCCTGGGCTCTGCCACCTCTGAAGACACAGAGGCTGGGAAACCACTAGGCAGTGTCTGCACCAACGGTGCAGCTGGGAGCCAGGGCTGGAGCTGGTCACATCCCCACCTGAAATTCCATCTCTGTTCACATATCATCTTTCTCCGCCCCTTTGAGAAGTCCCCCAAAGGCCAGATCTTGAAAGTCTTCTCTCTCCCTGCTGTATCCCCAGAGCCAAGAACGATGCACCACATGTAGCTGAAGACGGAAATTATCACCGAATGTAAATTGTTAAAAGATTACATTAGATAATATATGTACAAGAAACTCATTTGAAGTTTGGCACATAGTAGGGACTCAGCATATGGTTGCTGCTATTTATTAAACACTGCTTCCCAGTCAAGCCCAGCTGCAGCCCCACTGTGCGCTCTGCCACCCCAAGGTTTGTCTCTCAGATTCTAAGTCCTGCCGCCAACCCTGCCTATGTGCAGGGACTTGCCCCAAGTCCCAGTTCCTCTCCTTGGCGCCTGTCCTTGGGCTTTTAAAAGGATCGCACTGCTCGACTGGGTCCGGAGAACACTCTAGCCACAGTCCAGGTGAGCAGCTGGAGCCATAGAGAAAATTCAACAGACCTTCCCTGTTGAAACCTGAAAGTGGGCCCTGAGAACAAAGCCAGGCTCCAGCTGTGGTCATGGTGAAACCAGAAAAGACACGGGAGTTCAGGCTGCCTGTCACTACCAAACCCAATAAGCAGAGACCGCGATTGAATCTTTATGGGCGCTTCATTCAGACGGCCGAGGATCTGAGAAGATGGCGGGTTCACACCCTAACAGACCATCTGGTCTTTTCTTTCCAGGCCAAGGTTTTTATAGCAGGGAATAAACAAGGTGTGGTGAGGGGTTTTGAAATGCAGGGAGGAGTTCATTGGATTTAAAAAACAACACCACTCCAGCATTCTCCCCGTGGGCAGTGGTCTTTAGCTGTGGCCTGGGCGTGGTCGTCTTGCCTGGAGCACAGTGGCTCAGAGGGCATCTCGAGTTGCTTGCCGTCCTTCTGAGGAACAAAGGTGGAACTTATGGTCTCCTGGAGTCAGGGTGGGTCACACCTTCAGTTCCTGGAAAAAAAGCTTTTACATGCATTGATTATTAAAATTTTCCGACTCTTTTTATTTTATTTACTTATTTATTTATTTATTTATTTTTAGAGAGAGGGGAAGGGAGGGAGACAGAGAGGGAGAGAAACAGCAATGTATGGTTGCCTCTCACACGGCCCTCACTGGGGACCTGGCCTACAACCCAGGCATGTGCCCTGACTGGGAATCAAACCAGGACCCTCTGGTTCCCAGCCTGCGCTCAATCCACTGAGCTACAACAGCCAGGGCAAAATTTTCCCACTCTTAAGCACCCTGTCAGTGGGTCTGTCATCCTTCCCCATTTCTGGTCAGGCTCCCCCCTACGTGCAGGTTCCAGGAGCCCAGGGCCTCCCCACGCCGCACGCTGGGTGCCTGCCCCGTGCTCCCTGTGGCTGGGTTTGCAGTCGCCCCTATTCAGCCAGGCCGGTCAGGCCGGATGGAGCACACGCGAGCTGTTTGCATTGGCTGCTTCCCCGCCAAGCGGCACCCACGAACGCAGCCTCGGAAACCCGATTTGACACAAACCCTGACGTGTGGACCGAGGCACAGCACGTCGTGGGGCTAAGGAGCAAGCAGACGACAGCCCGCACCTTGTTCGGCTGCAACTGTCCTAGTTACAGAAAAACACTAATTTCACACGTGTTTTCAGAGTGGAGCCAATCTTTAGAAGGAATCGTCCTCATTTTTTCTGTACAGACAGGGAAGTCTGTGCAGGCTCATTTTAGTGATTGATAATGTGGACCCTGCGATTCCTGCATCTCATCTGCCCGACCTACCCACCTGCCAGCTCTGGTGTGGGAGCAGTGGAGACGAGAAGTCTCCGGAAGTCCTTTGTGAACAGCAAAGCACACGCCACCCACAATACTCCTGTGCACCCCGCCCTGGGCGCCTGTGCTCAGCACTGTCCCGGGGCCCGGGGCAGGCGTTGCGGAGCAGTGCCTGGACTGCTCGGCATCCCTAAGGACCTGGTCACCTGGAGCAGCACCTAGTGTCCCTAGGTACCTAAATCAGGAGCTCTGTGAGATTCTTTGTTGCCTAGGAAGCTTACAGATTGGTGGGAGGAACAACTAATTTGCTGTAGTCAAATAGTTACCATTAACATGTAAAGTGTCCAATAGCAGTAGCTAGAGTTTCAAAATGCAGCGAGGGCTCCAGGCGGACTGAGCAATGGTGCAGACAGTGGTCACGCCTCTCTGTAGGAGCAGGGCCCTGGTGGACTGTCCCCGTGCAGCAGCTTCCTCTGTCACCCCTGAGTGCGCCCGGATCTGCTCTGTCTTTCCGACTCCATCAAGTCCACTCCTAGCCCTTTCACTATGGCTGGCCTGGCTCCCACCACGGCCCTCTGCTCTTGGCCCAGCCTCGAGCTCCTCTCGGGGTGAGGATCTGCTGGGCCTCAGCCTGGCCTGCCTCTGCCAGGCCAGCGGGCCAGTGCCCATGCTGGACACAGCACCAGAAAGTGCTCTGCGAGGCCGGCCCAGCAGGAGCAGACCAGCTCCTGACAGGGGGAAGCAGAACTCGGACTGCGCCTTCATTTTATGAGTTTCAATCTCTCTTAAGATTTTCCCTTGGGTTTTCTCCACCTCACGCTCAGCAGTCCAACCCTCCTGCTAGCCCTCCCGGAAACCAGTTCCAGGGCCAGCGGCCCGGCTAACAAAACAGCGAGCATTCCGTCTTCAGGGGCTGCCCTGACTGGGGTGTGCAAAGGAGGCTCTGAACAACGAACAGAAAAACCTGTCAAGTCACGTCCAAAGTTTAGTAAAATGTATTTATGTTGAGACCTATTGTTTTTTCAAAGTTCCTTTATTAGAAAAAAATTCCAATTTTAAAAATGAGGAAGAATACACGCACAGGGAACGGTGCCAGCTGTGCTTGGCTCCAAAAACCTCCCTCCAAAAACAGTCTATTCTCTCTCATATAATCAGTCACCTTGAGGACAACCACCCCTGAGGCTCAGGTGGGAGGAGCAAACCAGAGAAGAACAGGACCGTTTAAAAGACAGCAGCAACAACCCCAGCAACGGGGCAAGAGGTCAACCGTCTGAAAGCCTCTGGTCCTGAGAACAGGAGGGTGGATTGCTCACAAGCCTGCCCTAGACTCTTCGCCCAGACATGCACACCCAACCGTGAGTCAGCTGCTCCATGGAACTGTCCCCCTCCCACACGGCCTGGCCTTGGAAGGAGTAGGGGTGGGGCAGCAAGGGGCCTTCTCTCCCCCACAACACAGCCATTTATAAGCCAGTAGTGTGTCTCAGTCACCTCTGCCACCATCCTTCCCCCTTCAGTGAAATTCTGAGTCATCAACGAGACCAGAGATGGAAAATGAGGACAGAACAGAGTTCACATCCCGCTCCCAGAACTGCGCCCGCAAGGGCGGTGCTCAGCAGACCACCTGCCCCGGGCTCTGGCGGGTCCCTGCTGCTCAGCCCCCACACAGGGGCCTCCAGTCACAGAACAGAGGTTTGAAACCACCGCCAGTTTAGCAGGGGGGGTCTTGGAGGTACAGTGCAGAGGGTTTTATGGAGGCGGGTCTAGGAGACGGGCCTCCCTGGTGAGCGGTAAAGGAAACTAGATCTGCTTTGTGATTTCACATTTGTAACATTGACCAATTCTGAAACAGACAGATCAGTGACACATAATTTTAAAAATAAAAATAATAAATAATAAAAAAGAAAAGTAATTTAAATTTTTTCCTCGTATCAAAATAAAAGACAATAGATGGGATTCTGGGAGTCAACCTGCTGATTCACCAGGTGCCCAGGAAGGGGTGATTTCATTCAAGAATGTTCAGAGAATATCCTTTCTCTTTTCCTTCTTACCATTTTCCTGCTCTTAGGACATCCATTCTTTCTCTGCAGAGATGGACGCGTTCGTGGGCCGCTACTCTGTGAGTCTCTAAGCCCCGAGTCCTGGCAGCACTGTGCAGGAACTGTGACTGTGGGGCATCCCGCAGCAATCAGGCCTGCACTGCTTGCACAGCGGCCTCAGTGAGCTGCAGCAGCCAAGCTCGGGCTGCGAGAGGGGAGCTCAGGGCCCCGCAGACATGTGGTCTTGCTGCTAATACCCCTGAGTCAGTCCACAGACGATAAAAATCTCACAGAAGCCTTCCTGGACTGGGCCTTGGAAACTGGTTAGTCACAGGCCCATAGCCAGAGGACTTTATGGGCAGAAATCCAGTCCCGCTCCCTCATTTGACAAAGGCTGGTCTTCAAAGAGGATTTTACACGGAGGGTGTGGAGGCGACACCTCAGCAGGGTCTCCCCGGCTTCACAGATGTGGTCCTGTCTCGGGGCGGGTGGGGGGGGGGTTTCGTTCTGTGGGCAACATCATCCAGCCACTAATGTATGGAATTTCGGTCATGTCCAGTCTTTAAGACTGTCCATTAAACCAAAGTTAAATTTACCAATAAATTAAGTACATCAGGAAAATCACAAATTAATTCCTAAAAATAGATGAAAATTTCCTTAACTTACAATCTTTACCAAAACCTAAGCAAGGATTACAATGAGCAGTAAAACACTTGCTGTATTCCCACTGAGTCAGGAACCTGACAGCAGCCCCTGAGGCCGTTACCTCCCGGTCCCCAGGGTCTCTCTGCCCCGCCAGCAGGGCAGCAAAGGGAGCAAGCAAGAGACAACACCATCATCAACTGTTGGCCATGAGTTGACTATCCAGAAAACTCAAAAGAATCCACTAAAAACTCAGAAAATTAGACTTAAGACAAACCAATTTATTTATTTATTTTTAAAGTAATTTTATTTATTATGCTATTAGAGTTTTCCCAATTTTCTCTCTTTATCCCCCCTCAACCCTGCACCCCCCAACCCTCCAGCACTCCCTCCACCTTAGTTCATGTCCATGGGTTGTTCATATAAGTTCTTTGAGTTCTCTGTTTCCTATACTATTTTTTATCTCTCCCCATCTATTTTATGCCTATCAATTATGCTTCTTCTTCCCTGTACCTTTTCCCCGCTATTCCTCCCTACCCGCTCCCCACTGAAAACCCTCCATGTGATCTCCATTTGTCTGATTCTGTTCCTGTTCTAGTTGTTTGCTTAGTTTTTGTTTTGTTGTTTTTCTTTCTTTTTTAGGTTCAGTTGTTGATAGTTGTGAGTTTGTTGTCATTTTACTGTTCATATTTTTTATCTTCTTTTTCTTAGATAAGTCCCTTTAACATTTCATATAGTAAGGGCTTGGTGATGATGAACTCCTTTAACTTGACCTTATCTGGGAAGCACTTTATCTGCCCTTCCATTCTAAATGAAAGTTTTGCTGGATAGAGTATTCTTGGATGTAGGTCCTTGCCTTTCCTGACTTGGAATACTTCTTTCCAGCCCCTTCTTGCCTGCAAGCTCTCTTTTGAGAAATCAGCTAATAGCCTTATGGGAACTCCTTTGTAGGTAACTGTCTCCTCTTGCTGCTTTTAAGATTCTCTCTTTATCTTTAATCTCGGGTAACTTAATTATGATGTGCCTTGGTGTGTTTCTCTTTGGGTCCAACTTCTTTGGGACTCTCTGAGCTTCCTGGACTTCCTGGAAGTCTATTTCCTTCGCCAGATGGGGAAGTTCTCCTTCATTATTTGTTCAAATAAGTTTTCGATTTCTTGCTGTTGTTCTCCTTCTGGCACCCCTATAATTCGGATTTGGAACGTTTCAGATTGTCCCAGATGGTAATTCTCTCTTTGTTTTTTTGAATTCTTGTTTCTTTATTCTGTTCCGGTTGGATGTTTATTTCTTCCTTTTGTTTCAAATCATTGATTTGAGTCCTGGTTTCCTTCCTGTCACTGTTGGTTCCCTGAATATTTTGCTTTATTTCACTTTGGGTATCTTTCATTTGTTCTTTCATTTTTCGACCAAGCTCAATCAGTTCTGTGAGCATTTTGATTACCAGAGCTTTAAACTCTTCATCAGATAGGTTGGCTATCTCCACATCGCTTAGCTCTCTTTCTGAGATTTTGTTCTGTTCTTTCATTTGGGCCCTATCTCTTTGTCTCCAGGCACCTGTTAAGTTGTAAGGGGGTGGGGCCTTAGGTGTTCACCAGGGCAGGGCAGCCCTCCTTGCAGCGCTGCCGCACTGCCTGTGGGGAAGGGCCAGAGAGGGAACAGCGTGGCTTGCCTGCTCATCTCTAGTGCACTTTTCAGTGAACTCTCGTGTGAGGCTGGGAGTTTCTCCCACCTCGGGAACCACTGTGGTCCACAGTCAGTTGTGAATCTCAGTTTCCTGTTCAGTCAGCCCTGCCCGCCTGGTCTGCTGCCTCAACGCAGTTTCTCTCCGTCCGCTGCCTTACTGGTCTGGTTGTTCTGGTTGACTGTTTCTTTAGTTCCTTGGCTGTCCGAGTTCCAAGCAGTTTGATTTTCTGGCACTTCTGGTTGTTTATTGATTTTAGATTGGTTGTTATCCTCCTTTTGGTTGCACGATGAAGCAAAGGGTTTCTACCTACGCCTCCATCTTGGCCAGAACTCCGAACTTTCTCTAAGACAAAACAATTTAAAAGACTTACTGGCAATAACCAATTTTGAAAGCACAAAAAACAGATCCAGTGATTATGTGATGGTCACGGACCTCTGAACAGTGGTGGTTCTTACTGGCTCTGGTCCGTCTCAGGGCTAGTCCTCCAAGGTTGCATGAGCTCAGGGAACACTTGCAGAAGGGGTCAGTGCCACCAGGCCCCGTCCCTCGCTGTCCCCATGCCGTGCAGTCTCGGGTCTGCACATCAGCTGTGGTGGCTTCCTCAGCAGCTACCTGTGTCTCACACCCTCCTTCCTGCACCTGCTCTCTCCAAACCAGGAGACCCGGGAGAGCCTCCTTGCTCCTTGGAAGGTGGGCTGAGAGAAAAATCAAAGACCCACCCAGGCACACTCAGGGCCCTGTGGGCACAACAGGCTATTGTGTGGGCATCTCCCTGCCTTAAGAGCACTAAATGCCCTGGGGCAAAATCTGTGCTGCCAGATGGCAAAGCAAGTCTTTTGAGAGCAAGGACATCAGCAGCAGAAGCAGGGACACCTGGCCCCAGATGGCTGTTGGGACTACAAGGGAACTAAGCTGAGGACAGTGACCCAGGATTTGTCCACGGAAACTGACTGTAAACAAGCAGAAGGGAATGAGGCTCTGCCTTCTATAACCTGCCAAACTTCCCCTTCAGGAAACCCGGCACAGAATGAGGGAACAGCCTCCTGGGAGAAGGGGTTTCGAAGACACCTGTTCCAGCTGCTGTTGCCAGAAACAAACCACCGCAAAGCTTAGCAACACGAAGTGATCCTCCTGCTCTCGTGATTTGGGGGCAGGGGGTTGAAAAGATGAACATCTTTTCATGTGCTTATTGGCCATTCAGGGGGTTGGGGGAGGGCGTGGGTCAGGCGCCCAGGCAGGCATATGGGATTGGCTCAGCTCTGGTCTACCATGGTGGGGCCTCAGCTGGAAGACACGGATTCTGGGTGACTTACTGTTGCCTTAACTCACCATTTGGTGATTGATGCTTGTTAGTGGCTGGATAGGACCTCAGCCAGGGCCTCTCCGTGGGGCGTTCCCACCACAGCCCATCAGGGCTTCCTCACAACATGGCTGCAGGTCCCCAGGCTGAGTGTCCCAAGAGAACCAGGCAGAAGCTGTACTACCTTTTCAGTTTTTTAAATTCTGGTAAAAACACATAATGTAAAATTGACTATCTTAATTATTTTTAAGTGTACAGGTCAATAGTGTTAAGCATATTCGCATTACTGTTAAACAGAGTTCCAAAAATTTATATCTTGCAAATCTGAAACTCTACACCTATTGAACACAGATATATGAGCAGATATAGATGTATGAACAATGTATCTTTGGCCTTCCCTGCATCCCTAGCCTCTGGTGGCCACCGCTCTACTTTCTGCTCTAACATGTTTGACTTCTGCAGATCCCAGTGGTTCACAAGGGTTCCGATTTCTGTACATCCTCACCCACATGCACTTTCTAGTTTTTTTTTTTAATAGTAGCCACCCTTGTGGGTATTTTGCTTTGCATTTCTCTGATGATTAACAATGTTGAACATCTTTTCATGTGCTTATTGGCCATTTATATATTATGTTTGGAAAAATGTCTATTCAAGCCTTCTGCCCATTTTTTAATTGGGTTTTTTAAATTGTTTATTTGTAGTTCTTTATGTGTTCTGATTTTAATCTCTTATCAGATATATGATTTGTAACTATTTTCTCTCATTTGGTAGGTTATCTTTTCATTCTGTTGACTGTGTCCTTTGATTCACAAAAGTTTTTACGTTTTTTGTGATCCCATTTGCCTATTTTTGCTTTTGTTACCAGTGCTTCTCTTGTCATATCCAAGAAATGATTGCAAGTCTAATGTCATAAAGCTTCTCCTTTATGTTTTCTTCTAGGATTTTTATTATTTTAGATCATACATTTAGGTCTCAATCCATTTTGAGTTAATTTTTGTATATGGTGTAAGGTAAGGGTCCAGCTTTATTCTTTTCCATGTTGATATCCAATTTTCCCAAAAATATTTGCTAAGGAAACTGTTTTTTCCCCACTGAGCAGTATCGGCACCCTTGCAAAAGATCACTTGACCATATGCTAAAGGGTTTGTTTCTGGTGCTGTATCAGCTTTTATGGTAGCCTTAGAAGGCACATTGGCCTTAATTCCAAGCCCAGTCCAACTCAAGGGAGAAAATATAGATCCCACCTCTTGAAGGGAGAAGGGTCAGAGTCACAATAAAGAAGTCACGTGGGATGGGAGAGATTGTGGCAGCCATTTTTGGAAATCACAAATTGCCATAACACCTTTCTCCTGTTACCCATCCCCAACTTGTCTTGTAAAAGGTGGTAGCAGGTAATACAAATACATACCCCCAAATGGCTAACATGAAAAACGGTTAATGTCAAGTGCTGACGAGGATCTGGAGCAACTGGAAACTCTCATGCTGCCCATATAAGTCTAGAGTGGAATAACTAGCTTAGAAGAGTGGCAGCTTCTACTAACGCTGAACACATTCACTCCTGTGGCCCAGCGACTGCATTCCCAGAGCTCCAAGGGGCACCAAAATCATATGTAAGATTGTTAGTAGTAGCACTAACAGCAATAACCCAAACCTTGAACCTTTCTAAATGTTCATCCATTGTAGAGTGGACAAATAGAGGGATAGTCACATAATAGGGCACTTTACATCAATGACGATGAATGAATTACAACTACTCACCTGATATGGGTTAATCTCACAAACATAATGTTGAGCAAAAGCAGCCAGAAAAAAAGTAACTGCTCTAGCATTCATTTATTTAAAATTCAAAAGCAGACAAAACTCATCTAAGGTGGTGTTAGAAGTCAGGAGTGTGGCTGCCCTTGAGGAGAGTCGGGACTGGAAGGGGACACAAAGGTGGCTCCTGAGGTGCTTGTCACGCTCTGTTTCTTGATCGGGGCATTATGGGTGTGTTTGCTGTGTGAAAATTTACCAGGCTGTACCTTTCATGCCTTATGCACCTGTCTGCATACGTGTGATATTGCAAAGTGAAAAACAGAAATATTGTGGCAGGGCCTGGTTGCTCCACAAGGGACAGTGTCAGGTGTGAGGATCAAAGGATGTCATTTGTTTACTTAATGGTATTCAAGCCCCCGCTCTGTGTATGTCTGTGCTACGTACAACGGAACAAAACAGAATTTATGGGCTGGACGTGAATAACCGTCAGAGAGAGAAAGTAGGAGATAGAAGTACACATGGGCCTCAGGGTTCGCAGAGGAAGCTTGCTACGGACTGTAAAATGACACGCCACAAATTATTATTACAATTGTGTGCATCTTAAAGTTCAAAGATTCACGTAAAACATTCTATATTTCCTAAACTTGTGACACAATGAAAAGGAATTTACCTAAATCCTTTGTAAATTAAAACACTCTTTTCCTCTTGTGCCATCTCTTGGGGTAAATTAGTGCAAGGAATTTCCTGCCCACTCTGTTAAATAACATTTCTTTTGGTGTTTCATTAGATTATTTTATCTGAATTTCAGCCAGACCTGGCATTTACCGACTGCATCCCTTTTCCACACAGAACCTCGCTGCTTTAGATTTGTTCCTCCCACCCCTCACAGTGGCTGTCCTTCCAGAAACCTCTGTTTCGGCCCTCCTGCCGCAGGCTCAGGCGGCCAGGAGAACCCCGTGCTTCGGGGGCAAACGCACTGTGACGGGAAGGTGGAACAGCACTCTCCAAGTTATTCCCAATGCCGAGCCTGACTATGTTCATCAGTACCCCGGGTGACACGCACAGGTCGAGTGTCCCCTGCGTGCTCGCTGTCCCCTCTTCAGCAGACGCCCTCCGCTGGACACCACGTGGGCCACAGAGACCCACGTGCGTGGGAGCCACTCCCACTCCCACAGATCTGACTCCGTTCCTCCTTCCCAGGCTTCCCGGTCTCCTGTCTTCCAACATTTTCCAGATAATCTCAAAATTTACATTTCAGATGAACCCTACAGGGCCCCTCATCAAACAAGCAAGCCGTTTGCCACTGCTCAGAAGTCTACGTGTAAGCCTAGAGCTGACAACCAGGCTTCTGCTCAAGGGCCTCCCACTGAAGGCCTTCCTTTCCCGCCGTCCTGCAAGGTCAGTGCTGAATGTGGCTCTAGTGAGTGGCAGCCCATTTCAACCGGCAACAGCATAGCATCCAGACCAATGTGCAAACCTGGCTGGGGTTTTTCTTCTGTCAGCTGGTCCTGAAGACCTCCTCCCTGCCATACCACGAGGCCATAGGTGTGTACTGAGGGAGAGATATTGTTGCAACAGGTGGAGACATAGGGTTCTGGTCACATATTCATGTCATTTACTTGAGCCCCTATGCCTGCTCAGTCCAAAACCTGAAGGTACCATTTTTTAAGTATTTGATTGACTGCTCTGCACCCACCTGAGATTAATGCCCAGCTCATGAAGGTCATCTGGCCAAAGAGTCTCTTAATGTCCCAGGGTCCAATGCTTCATCTCTACTATGGCCCAGAAAAACACCAGGAGCAGGCACCTACTGGGGAACGAGTGTCCTTGTTTCTTGGGACTCTGTGCTGCAGCTCTCCCGTCTGTGCTTCCCGGAGACTCCGCACAGCCCCTCACCCACCCAGTCTCTGACTACTGAGTCACGGCTAGACTAGCTCCCTCCATAGCCTAGTTCTTCTGCAGATCCTGTTCTTGCTCTGGGCTCCACTTGAAACTAGTAATTTTTCAATCACCCCGAAATGGATCACAGCAGTATTCCCATGTTCAGTATGTCTGGCCTGCAGAAGCGAAAGGGTGGCACTGACTGAGACTCGCAGTGGGCAAGCAGTGCAGCAAGTTCTAGCCCTCTCCTTAGAGAAAATGTCCTGAAGTGCCAGCCCACAGGGCCTCTTTAAACTTCATCAACACAGCAGGACCCAATTCTTCAGTTTACCTGCCCCCACCCCCTGGCATGCACATGTCCCACTGGGGAGTCCGGGGTGGCTGCCACCTTCCTAGGCTCCAGCAGCACAGAGTCATCAACGTGTGAGTCAGTGTGATGCTGGTGGACTTTCAGTGTGATCAGCGTCCCTGGAGACGGCAATACACCAGGGAGAAGGGTTAATATAGGCGAAGCGGTGAGTGAACATACCTGCTGCCCTTCCCATGTGCAAGCTGACTGTATACCAGTGGGGGCTGAGAAGAATGCATTTACCAGGTTACTGTGTCTACCAAGTGCTAGAGGCTGTGTTGATCTGTTCCAAGGCATGGTGGTTGAAATTGATTTACCGTATTTTTCAGACTATAAGATGCACTCCCCCCCAAATTTGGGAGGAAAATAGGGGTGCGTCTTATAGTCCGAATGTAGCTTACCTGAGTTCTGTTTATATTTACATTGGTGAAATATTATGTTATTTATGTTATTAAATATTTCACCACATTTTTTGCTTCAAAATTTTTTCCCTATTTTCCTCCTCTAAAACCTAAGTGTGTCTTTTTTCTCTCTTTTTTTTAATCTTTTTTTCTCTAATTATTTTATTGTTGTTCAATTACAGTTGTCTGCATTTACCCTCCCCCCCCCACCCCAGGCAAACCCACCTCCCTCCCTTGCTTCCACCCTCCCCCTTGGTTTTGTCCATGTGTCCTTTATAGCAGTTCCTGAATACCCTTGTCCCCATTATCTCCTTCCCCCTCCCCTCTGGTTACTGCCAGAATGTTCTAAACTTCAATGTCTCTAGTTATATTTTGTTTCTCTGGTTGTATTTTGCTTGCTTACCTCACAAGCATCTTGGCTGTGACTGATCTGAATTCCCCGGTAGCTGATCTGGCCTCGGTGCCTTCGCTCCTGAGTCCTTATATAAAACCTTTTAACATTTCATATAGTAGAGGTTGCATGATGATGTACTCCTTGAACTTGACCTTATCTGAGAAGCACTTTATCTGCCCTTCCATTCTAAATGAAAGTTTTGCTAGATAGAATATTCTTGGTTGTAGGTCCTTGCTTTTCATGATTTGAAATATTTCTCTCCAGCCCCTTCTTGCTTGGAAGGTCTCCTTAGAGAAATCCGCTGACAGTCTTATGGGAATTCCTTTGTAGGTAACTGTCTCCTTTTCTCTTGCTGCTTGCAAGATTTTCTCCTTATCCTTAATCTTGGGTAATATAATTATGATTTGCCTTGGTGTGTTCCTCTTTGGGTCCCACTTCTTTGGGGTTCTCTGAGCTTCTTGGATTTCCAGGAAACCTATTTCCTTTGCCAGATCTGGGAAGTTCTCGTTCATTATCTGTTCAAAAATACGTTCAATTTCTTGGTGTTCCTCTTGTCCTTCTGGCAGCCCTATGATCCGGGTGTTGGGTCATTTACAAATGTCTCTGAGGTTTCTGAGACCCTCCTCATTTTTTTGAATTCTTATTTCTTCCTTCTGGTCCACCCCATTGGTTTGAGTCCCAGCTTCCTTTTTTCCTCTGTTGGTTCCCTGTAGATCATCCCTCATTATCTTTATTGTGTTCTTCATTTGTTCATTTATTTGCATCCACCTTTCTTCCAGTTTTGTTAACATTTTGATTACCAGCGTTTTAAACTGAGCATCTGATAGGTTGACTATGTCATCATCCATTAGTTGTAATTTGTTCTGATCTTTCATTTTGGCCATTTTCATTCTTTTTATCTCGGCACACCTGTCGGATTCTTAGGTGTTCGTCGATGCCAGGCAACCCGGGCCGCTTTTTTTGTGACATTTCCTCTGGGGGCGGGGCCTGGGAGGGACCAATGGCGACTGCCAATCCCCGCGGGCTCCCGATTACCCTCTGCTCCCTAGTTCCCCACTGCCTTTTCCGCCAGTCCCGGCCCTGCTGGTTCCCACTGGCCTCTCTGGATACGCCGCCGGCCTGTGGGGTTCACCCGTTGTTCGGGGTCGTGTTTTGTTTAGGCGCTCGCGGGGTGAGTCCCTCCGGGAAAACTGCCTCTCACTCCGCTCCTGTGCTCGGTTCTGCCCCGCTTACCGGCCTGGATGTACTTCCTCCCCAACATCCTGGGTGTCGGACTTCCCTTCAGTTCGTTTCTGTCCGTTCTGGTTGTTTATTTTTCACTATTGCATTCGTTGTTTAAACTCTGGTTGTGCGCACAGCGAAGTGCGTCCACCTACGCCGCCATCTTGGCGGAAGTCCTAAGTGTGTCTTATAGTCTGAAAAATACGGTACTTACTGCTTGGTTCAATTTATTGGTGTCCACCATCATCCCTTGATCCCAAGATCCATCTGGTTTTTCAGGAGCAGACAGGTGAATTGGATGGAGACCTCCACCCTGCATCTTTGATGGGTGTATGAATCTCGGGAATTCTTCCTGGGAGGCAGGATGGCTTTGGATTACTGTCTTGGTGAGGCACCGCCCACCTGACCCTTCATATTGCAGTGGCTCTTACTGCACAGAACAGAGAAACAATCTGATTTCTGCCCATATCTAAGTATGTCTATGCAATGCCGTAACCAAGAAGAGGGAAAAAGGGAGTGCAGGATGGTGATCGAATCCACTGTGAGATGGACTTTGGCCAGACGTGGTTTCCTTCAGCCACCAGTCCACCCAGAGGACTTCCCAGGATTTCCAGGGCCCTAGTTTCAGTGTCAACCAGAACTTGACTCCAACAGCGACAGACCCGGACAGGCTCCTTGGCCCGTGCTGTTACCCTGGAAAGTAGCTGAGGTGTTCCTCGGGCATCCTTGCAGACCCTTCCTTCCCTTTCACAGGCTGTGACTCAGATCCAGAAACCGTGAGGGACTGTCATTCCTACTGTGGCGGCTGACTTCAGCTGTATGTCCAGCAGTTCTTCATTTTTATTCACTCGTTTTTTTAAATTGTACAGTTCAGGTGACGCCTGTGTGGCTTCCATCACTCTGTCCTCGGAGTGCCTTGCTCTGTTGGTCACCATCATGGATCCTGTCGTCGTCACAGGCCGAGGTGCCCTGCTTGCCGCACCTGCCTGTCCACTGACAGCAGCAACGACGCCCTGCTGGCCTCTGCCCCACGAGCCCCTCGACACCAGGGAGTTCAGTTTCGTGGCTGCACCTCACACCGCCTGCCCTGTCTCGTGGAGGACAGCTGCCACGCATCTCAGAGCTGCCGGTGCCCCAGCCTTCTGTGTTAGTGTCGGGGAGGGTCCTCTGGGGCAGGGTCTCTGGTCCCATCTAATAGATCCATTTTCATGTACCCACTACCCTGAGCTCTCAGACGCCAAGGTAGTTCTGGGCTCTCTGCTTAACTCACTGTGGGCCCATCACCAGGGGCCTCCCAGGCGGGTGCGAGAACCAGCTTTAAGGGACTTCCTCACAGCAGGGATCTTAAGCCACAGGTCAGGGTCTCTGTGTCACTCTATCCCTCCTACCCAGTTTCTGTGTCCACTTCATCCCAGCTCAGCGGCCTGAGGACCTACTCCCACCTTCACTCTCCAAGTACCTGCTGGTTGGTAATCCTGTGCTGGTCCACATTCCCTTGGAGTTTTATCTGGTAACCTTCTTAGTAGTATGTTCAGGAATTCGAATGGCTTGTTTTTTAATTCCAGGGGAAAAAATGCTCTGCCTGAATGTAATGTCTAACTTTGGTCGCATGTGTGGGTGTGTGTTTGGATCACAGGCTCACCTGGTAGGTGTGTCTGCAGTCCTGTTTCGTGCAATGAAGGAAGGTGTGACCAGACGCCCCCAAAGCTCCCCCCTCTCCAGTGCTGTGGGCAGGAACGCAGACTGGGGCAGCCACTGTGGAGAACAGGATGGAGTTTCCTCAGAAAACTAAAAATAGAACTGCCTCATGACCCTGCAATTCCACTTCTGGGAATATATCCAAATAAACCCAAAACAACAATTTGAAAGAATATGTACACCCCTGTGACCACTGCAGCATTTTTTACAATGGCCAAGATTTGGAAGCAGCCCAGGTATCCATCAGTAGATGAGTGGGTAACAAAGCTGTGACATATTTTTTTACTCGGCCATAAAAAAAGAAGGCAATCTTACCCTTTGCAACAGCATGGATAGACCTGGAGAACATTATGCTAAGTGAAAAAAGCCAGTCAGAGAAAGACATATGCCATATGATTTCACCTGTATGTGCAATCTAATGAACAAAATAAACCAGCAAATAAAAGAGAAACAGACTCATGGACAGAAAACAGACTAACAGCTGTCAGAGGGAAGAAGGGTTGGGGAAGCTGCTGAAATACATGAAGAAATTAAGCAAAAAATACTGAAAAGCCCACAGACACAGACAACAGCGCGGCGCTGGCCGAGGGCGAGGCGGGGGCAGGCGGCGGGAGGAGGTAAAGGGAGACGAGTGTGACAGGAGGAGACTGGACCTGGTGGTGAACACGGGATGCAGCGCACAGACGATGTGTCACAGAGTTGTGCTCTTGAAACGCCTACATAGTTTTATTAACCGATGTCACCCCAATAAATAAATAAATAAATAAATCATCCTTCTCAAGGCTTCGGGACTCCGCTGAGCCCGCCATGGAAGGCTTGCGTGCTGCTTGCGGAGGGGTTACCTGGGTGCCCATCACAGTGAGGCCCACAGGAGCTGTAGCCAGGCAGAGGGGGCGTCACTTTCCTCTCCGTGGTTTTTCAAAGGTAGCACTGTGTTGCCCGTGGATCGTTGAGACTTTGATAAAGCAATAGCAGAGGGAGGAGTGTGAAAGCAAGGACTGGTCTGTTCAATACTCAGTGGGGACACCGGTCCTCAGGCTGGGAGGCAGCAGGGCTGGACTGTCAAAGGGCGTGTCTTGCTCACCTGCTTGTCTGCCATGCCTGTGGCTCAGAGCCTGTGCCCAGGTGGGTAAGCCAGTAACAACCTGTGGAGTGGAGAGCTGTGCACAGCGGGATGGCTCGGACGCGTGGGTGTGTGGGCAGGCAGGCAGGTATAAGGTCTGATGCCTTTGCCCTTTGGCAGAAAGCGGTGCTAGGGGAGCATTAATAAACAATTTTCCTTTTTTAAAAGTTTTAAAGGCTGAAATGAGATTTCGGGACAGCTTAAAAACTAGGAATCCTAGAGGAAGTGAAAATGGCCTCATTTCAATAAAAACAGTCCACCAAATCCTGTGAGGTTTTGTAGGGTGTCTGGTCCCACAAACAACCCTTACTATTATTGACCTTTTGTAGGAATTTGCTGTTTTTTTCTCTTTGGTTTAGTCTCCGCCCCGCCCCCCCCCCCACACACACATACACATCCTTCTATTGAAAACCATGTTGTAAGTGGTTAATATTACCTTAAAGGAAAAGCCATTCAGGGCAAATTGCTAAGAAGATTTAAAAAAGCAAATTACAAAACAATAGGATCCCAAATTTGTTTTAAAAATACACATATACATTTAAAATGTAGAAGGCAACACCTTCAGAGACCCGGCCGTTCTCTCCTTGCGTCCTGTGGTTCCTGCTTGTGGAGACTCGTGATCCCGCGTGGCTCCCCATCTCCAGGCAGACCAGCAGCAAGTCGCTGGAGGCGCAGCGCCCTCGCGTGCTCACTACCTACTTGAGAGCTGCTGCAGTCAAGCCCTCTCCTTGCTACCAGCCCTGAATATTTCCACAGCAGGAAAAACAGTGACAATGTGCATTTTCTGTGAATTTAAAGCAAATTAAAGTGCTAAGGAGGTAGCATAAATAGGCTGGAAAATCCCTCATCAGGGAAACCCGGCTGTCCTCTTTGGTGTCTGATTTCTTCCTGATGTCAATCAACATTACATGCTTCTTCCTGTCTTTGTGGCTGGTTCTCCCCCCAGCTAGTGCACAACCTTAAGCAAGTTGTTCAGCTTCCCTGGGCTCTTGCTTCTCACCTGCACAATGAGGAGAAAAGCTGCCACAGACAGTCAGTCAGAGCACGGGGAGTCTCCCACACCGGTCAGGAGGGTGACACAGGGCGGTTCCTGCACTCAGCACACAAAAATCTAGAAAGATGAACGGATAGGATCTGAACACCCAAACGCTAGAAAGATGAACGGATAGCCCCTGCCTCCAGCGCAAGAAAGCTAGAAATACAAATGGATAGGGGTAAAGCCATCCCCTCCCTGTCCCTGTAAGAACTGGTAGTGGCCTTGCAGATACCGCGTGGCCTCGGACCTTCCCTTGCCCAGTCCAGGAATGGCAGGACCGGCAAGAAGGGCACCATTACCAACTGTGGACAACTCTCACAAATATGACTTGTGGGGTTTTTGGGGTTTTTTTAAGATTTTATTTTTATTTTTAGAGAGAGGGGAAGGGAGGGACACAGAGAGGGACAGAAACAGCAATGTATGGTTGCCCCTCACATGGCCCTCACTGGGGACCTGGCCTGCAACCCAGGCATGTGCCCTGACTGGGAATCGAACCGGGACCCTTTGATTCCCAGCCCGCGCTCAATCCACTGAGGTACGCCAACCAGGGCTGACTTGTGTTTTCTCTTAACCACCAGACCATTTCTTCTGTAGCTCAGGAGAGCACCCCTTCACCGCCCTCTAAAGGAAATTCATGCATCCCACCATGGGAATTGTAGCTCTAATGTTTCACATCTAAGGGAGCACGGACTCTCATGGAACATAGGATGGCAAGCAGGACCCACGTGTGTGACAGCGGAATTTCTTGTGGGTAAATCAGGATGGCATATTTCTTAAATTTAAAACTTGCTCTTGCAGCCCTGGCTGGTGTAGCTCAATGGATTGAGCGCGGGCTGGGAACCAAGCGGTCCCAGTTCGATTCCCAGTCAGGGCACATGCCTGGGTTGCGGGCCAGGTCCCCGTGAGGGCCATGTGAGAGGCAACCATACATTGCTGTTTCTCTCCCTCTCTTTCTCCCTCCCTTCCCCTCTCTCTCTAAAAAAATAAATAAAAATAAAATCTATAAAAAAAACAAAAAAAAAACACTTAATAAATAAATAAAACTTGCTCTTGCTAAAACCTCTCTCCCTGGATCAAAAGAACTTATGCTAATACATGCCTAGCTTCCTCAGACCAGTGAGTCAGCCCAAGCCTATTGTCTTTCCATTTGCATATCTATCGTCTTGATGCAAATCTACAACCATGCATAGTTAATGAAGACCATTCAGATGTAAAGTGCCCAAGAAACAGCAATAAAAAGCCAGTCGACCCTCGGCTGGGCCTCTCCAAGATGATAGGGAAATTTCTAGTCCAATATATTACATGTAAAATTATTTACATGCTGCCACGGCATATGAATCCTGCTGGACAGAATTCGCGACACCCGTCTGCTTGGAACGTTCTGTAATCTTCGCGGTCTCCATGCATTCACTGGGCTCCATGTTTGCCTTACCCTTTCCAGGTCTAGCTGGTTTGCAGAGTTAAGTTTATGATTATGAAATAAAAACTAAACAACAATTGTCAAAAAAAAAAAAAAAGAACTGGGGACTAGCGCAGGGGAAGGGAGATGGTCTTTGAGATGGAAGTCCATCATTCTCCCAGGTTGCACGGCACCTGAATAAAGCCTCTTTCCTTTTGCACCAGCGCCTGCTTCACAGATTAGGCTTTTGTTGCAGCAGGCAGCCGAACCTCAATTTTGTTTGGTTACAGTTTTGCGACTCTGGTGGGATAGCGTGGGTCTCGGCGAGTCCCAGAGAGCCCGGGCTGGGCTCCCAGCGGCCTGTGGCAGGCTGACCCCAGAGTGGGGTGGCAGGGACTCACCAGCAGCCCCTGGGAGCTTCCCTTACACCCTCCCTGACACCCCTGCGCTCTGTCTGCAAGTGTCAGCCACCGGAAACGCCTGGTGGTGAAAGAAAACAGGTCTGAGGGGCAGATGGACTCCAAGACTGGGAAAGCCGAACTAGAGTGCACCCGGGGGTCCTCTGTCCCTGCCACTCGGCTATGTGCCATTTGGGTTAGGTTAGGGTCACTTGTGGTATTGGTTGGCAGGAGATAATGATGGGTACTCAAGAGTTGGAAAATTTTAGCAAATAGTTAATAAGCTGAGTGGGTATGCATATGTTAAGGCTATTGTCTCAGGAAATGCAGGTAAGGCCCACCGCTCCCAGGAAAGACAGCTGATCTCCTGGGGCACAGCTGGAGACAATTCCAGGGAGAGACAGATGCCTGCTCACCAGCCCGGAGACAGCTAACCACCTGGGATGAGAATGCTGCTGTTTTTAATCTAATTTCCCCTGAATTTCAAAACCCTTCACTGCACTTTGTTCTCTTTTATAAAAAGGCTGGCTTGGAAGGAAATGTGAGACGGTCCATTAGGGTGTGAACCCGCCATCCTCTCAGCTCGCTGGCCATCCGAATACAGCGCCCACAAAGATTCATCCCCGTCTCTGCTTATTGGGAAGGAGAATATGTGGAGTAATGGAGTTATGGATCCAAGTTTTGTCTGTATGTTCCCGCTTTGTCTGGGGCTTTGTTACGGTTGTGGTTTGGGGTTTGTACTTTCTTGCCGTCAACAGTTGTTCTCTTTCGACTCCTGAAGGGAGCCCATTGGGCCAAATTTTAGCAGATTAGTCTATGTTCAGCTATGATCTAATGATGAAGAAGGAATTGATTTCTACTGTAACAATGCTTGCCCTATCTATACTTTAGTATATGGAGAAAAATGGCCTGTAAATAATTCCCTAAATTACCACACCATCACACAATTGGAATTGTTTTGCCAAAAGTCAGGGAAATGGGATGGAATCCCTTATGTCCAGGCATTTAGGACTTTACATAATACGGATTTGGCAGAGAAAGGGACCAAATTAATGATGCAGAAAAGGAAATTGGCTTCAAAATCCCTCCCTGATAGTAAGACACAGGAAGAAAAGAAAAATAATAAAATGAGTCTCTTTAATGCCCTGAACCCAGGGGATGCCAGACTAGCAGCAGCAAGATATCCCTCTCTGTTAGATGCCCGTGAAGTAGGGTCCAGAGAGGCAACAGATCCACCCCTGCGTGAAGAGAAATGGTCCCCCACTCACAGTCTTGGCAGGGCACCCAGTTTGGCCAGGGAGCATCCCATTCTGGAGCAAGACAATTCCATTTGTGGCAATAACACCCTTAAGTGGAATAAAGCCAGCCTGCTGGCTACTATTGGGCCCATACTCCATTATCCACTTCAGACTTGCTCAATTGGAAGAGTTCCAGATCCTCATACAGAAATGATCCTCAGAGAATGGCAGATCTTATCGCCCCAATTTTGGTCACTCATCATCCAAATTGGGCAGATGTATAGGCTCTCCTTAACATCCGGCTAATGGCAGACGGAAGGTGGCTAGTTTTAAACAAAGCTAATGAAGAGGCTCATTGCCTCCATCAGGAGAACCCTAACGTGAGCTCCAACCGAGTCAGTGGCGCTAAGGTTGAGACGCGAGACAAATTCACACAGACTACCAAGTCGTCTGGAGGAACAGGGAAGGCATGGCCGCTCTCTGAGTGAGAGAGCCAGCAAGCAAGCTCTTCGCCTGGATAGGCTTTCATTGTTTTTCTGGGCACATTCCATCGAGGGTGGTTTTCATTTACTGTGCACAGATCCTCATTGACTATGCATAGGATCACTGTAGGTGATACCTTTTACAGATAACAAAGGAGAGAATGTTGCTAATTATATCAAGAAAGGAGGATATTCGCAAATATAAAGGGAAAAGTGGTTGAACTGGTTATACTGGTTCTTGGAAGGTTTTAGCATGGATTTTAGGAAGTTGCAGTAAGCCCTTGACTACTTCAATTCAGGGTGAGGGATTTTAGCAAAAAGGAAGTGCAATGCAGGCCTGATTTCCCACGGGAGAACCTGTCCATGGGCGTGGGTCCTGTGTCGCTCTCCACCGGTTCCTCTGAGTGGAAGCTGGGCCCACACCACGCAGAGCGGTCTCCCATAATTGCCTTGATAGCGCCCAACAGAGACCCAACTAGCAGGGACCTAGCCTTCCTAGGCCATTACAAAAGTGCATATTGGAAGGGCTTAAGAAAGGGGTGCCTAAACATAGGAGTGCCTGGATATGATACAGACCATTCACCAGAAACCAAACAAAGACCCTTGTGAATTTTTGGAGAGGATCTATCAGGCCTATCAGAAGCACATTAATGCTGACCCACAGGCATTGACATCCAGAAAATATCCAGACTGTGAACATGACCTGTATTGGGCAAAGTGCCCTGGGTATCAGAAGGAGGCTCCAGTGTGTAGACAGGGCGTCAGGAATGAACTTCGCCCAGTGGGTGGACATAGTCTTTAAAGTTAACCATGCCCAAGAAACAAAGAAACTAAAACAGGCCACGGTTTTCTTAGAAACAATGCGGGGAAGCCAGAAGGAGAGGTAGGTAGGACCCGAAAGGAAAAGGGAAAGACCCATGAGGTGCCAATCAATGTGCCTTTGGAAAAGAGGAAGGCCATTGGAGAAAGGATTACCCAGAACTCAAAAAGGAAAATAAAAAGGGCAGCCCCGACTGGTGTGGCTCAGTGGGTTGGGCATCGTCCTGCAAAGAGAAAGGTCCCTGGTTTGATTCCTGGTCAGGGCACAGGCCTGGGTTGCAGGTTTGGTCCCCGGTCAGGGCACATAGGAGAAGCAACCGATTGATGTTTCTCTCCCTCTCTTTTTCCCTTCCTTCCACTCTCTCTAAAAATAAACAAAATCTTAAAAAGAAGAAAGAAAAATAAAAAGGATAGAAACCATCGCCAAGAAATGTTAGAAGGGGATGATGAATCTAACCAGACGAAGAGGCCCAGGGGCTCCTCTATACATCTCATAGACACGGGAGCTACATGCTCAGTGCAAAATATAAAACTAACCAAGAAAAGTTTGGCTGCAGCAATGGTCACTTGAGTGACTGGACACTTACAGAAACAGGCCTTCCTTCAACCTCTAGAATGCCCACTTGGGGATCAAAAACGTAACCTTTTGAATGGACAAGAGACTGACACCTTGAAAGGAAAACTAGTTCCGCCTCTGGCACTAGGATTGCCCAAGTTACAGAAACCTTTCAAATTACACGTTCACGAAAGGCAGGAATTGGACTTGGGCTACTAACACAGACCCTGGGCAACACCCCTCAACCCACAGCCTGTCTGTCAAGGAAACCAGGTCACACAACAAAAGGATGGCCGCGTGCCCTGGGCAGTGGCACTACCTGTGACACCGTACGGGAAGCAGAAGTTCACTCTGGAGCAGCCTGCGGCAGCGCTGGCATCACGCCAGGCCCTAGCCCTATTGGAACAGAAAGGAGAGAGAGAGGGCGCGCGGGAAAGCATCAGACTGGTTTATCAGGTAAGCCGGAAGTTACCTTATACCACTGCTACCTTAAATCTGGCCGCCCTGCTGCTGGATTCGGAGGGAGGCTTAGACCTCCAGCATGATTGCGTAGAAATCATTTGACAGTGTTTGTTCCTGCAGACTGTATCTATTGGGCCAGCCACTAACTGAACCTGACAGGCAATTACATACAGATGGAAACAGCTTCATGCAGAACGGTCAGTGACCAGGTACGCGGTCGTCGCCATAGACAAGGTGATAGAAGCCCAGGCCCTTGCCATAGGAACCTCGGCTGACAAGGCTGAACCAACAGCCCTCGCTAGAGCCTTAGAATTGTCCCAGGGGAAGAATGTTAAATCTATACTGACTCTAAATATGTCTTCATGCTATCCCATGCCCATGGGCCAATATGGAAAGAAAGAGGGATCTTAACTTTGGGTAATAAGGATATCAAGCATGCAAAAGAGATTTTAAAATTGCTAGAGGCAGTGAATCACCTGAGCCAGGGTGCCATAATGCACTGCCCAGGGCACCATAGGAAGCGTTCGCAAACTCGCCAGGGAAACCACACTGCTGATAAAGCAGCAGCACAAGCCACCTGAGGCTGCCACTTCTTGGGGCTTTGGTTCTCCGCCTGGACTTGCAGGAATTGAAACCTCAGTACACAGAACAAGATGAGGACGGGCCCGCGATGGGGATTCTCTAATACTCACCCTGCTTCTCTGTGGAAGATTCATACTCACCACGGTCTGAACTTACTCCTGGGGCTCTGGCGTACCCCACCTCAAACACCTGCATGAAGGGACCCATTATGGAAGGAATATTTCAATGAACCTCATTAGACCACCTTTGCAGGTCCATCCACCTGTCTGATGAGCCCTTACGCCTGTCCCTGCCAGGAGATGGAGTCTTCCTGAAAACCTGGAAGACTAGAGGTCTGGACCAGGAGTTACCCAAACAATGGACCAGTCCCTGTGATGTCCTGCTGACAGCACACTGTTCCCTGAAGCTCACAGGATCCAAGCCTTGGATCCAACACTCACGGATGAAGCCGGTGCTGCCTGGGGAGGACTCAGATCTTGCTGCTGCTGTCGATACTGCAAGGGACAGCTGGGTCTGCGCTCCTGCGGGACTTAAACTTCCTCCTTCAGAAAGGGACAGTGCCTCTCAAAGCTAAGTGACAATGTTACTTTTTATTTTATTTGGCACTTCCCAGACAGTGGCTTCCTTGGCAAAGTTACTCTGCTGTCAGGTGGGCCGGCCCAAAGCCCCGCCCAGGGTTAGGTCATTGGGACCCTTTAGTCTCTCCAGTTTCCTGTCTCACTACCATCCCCTTGCACCACTAGGCACACCCCCCACTAAACGCCTGCCTGTCTGTCCGCACAAGAAGTCTCACTGTGGAAGCGCCTGTGCAACACGGGCTGCTTGAAATGTGAAGCAGTCCTCCAGCTCCACTTGTGCCGCAGCGCCAGCCCTGACACTGTGTGCATCGTCCTCTGAGGACGCAATCCTTCTCCCTTGAAAAACACTTCTCTCCATTCCCAGCCCTGCTCTTTAGTATGTAGGAAGAATCCCTGGACCTGGGGATAGGTAAGACTACATCCTTTGCCAGCAGGAAGAAACTACAGAAGAGGAGGCCTTCATCCACTTACCCACGATTACAGAGGCCAGAGCTTTGATGGGGAGAGTTGTTACCATAGACAGTCAGAGTTGGGGGAGTCTCCTTCCTGCATGGGCCAAGATGGCAGCAGGGGGAGGTTCTTACCCTGAGTGCACCCAAAGCTAGGAAGATGAATGGACAGAGCCCGAGCACATCAGAAACTAGAATCATAATTGGATAGGAAAAAAGCCCTCCCTTCCCTACCCATGTAAGAACCCCAGGCTTAGTGGGGAGGTTGAGATGGTTTCTGAGATGGGAGTCCACCATTCTCCCAGGTTGCACGGCACCTGAATGAAACTTCTTTCCTTTTGCACCAGCACCTGCCTCATGAGTTTGGCTTTTGGTGCAGCTGAACCTGCACTTTTTTCGGTTGTACCAGGACCCCCTCCAGTTCTGAAATGACAAGTCTATTCTCCCGTGGTTTGGCATGGAGCTCCCCCTTTCCTCTCCTCTGTCTAGCACAGCCTGGGAAGTTCTAGGCACCAAGCTGGTGCCCAAAACATGGCGTATGGATAAACTAGGGAATTTCCTGACAGCTCTTAGGATCATATAGTTTGTTTATGCCTAAGAACTGGCAGGAAACATTACATTATAGTCCACAGAGCTACATTTTCAAAGACATGTTATCAGGAGAAGATGAGGGACCATGGGACAGGCACTGCTGTTCCTCTCAGTGCTTCTTCCAATTTGCAGCTCGGTGTTTGTTGACTTCTACAGTTTTGGGCATTCAGAACGTCTGTGGTTATGTTACTGGATGGGGTTCAGGCCTGGAGCAGGACTGCCTCGGGCCAGCCAGGACTGTGTGGGTTCTTGACTTTGTGCAGGAAAGATTTCACAGTACGAGTTCAGTTGGTTTTGAGAGTATGTTTATTAAATTTGGGACAGTGAAACAGAGGAAGGGCTTAAGGTAGAAGAAGCCACAGGAGAGAGAAAGCCAGAGGAAAAGGGGGCCTTGGAGACAGGTTCAGGGGGTTAGCCTGGATAAGCT
The DNA here is from genome assembly GCA_004026765.1 of Micronycteris hirsuta. NCBI lineage: Eukaryota > Metazoa > Chordata > Mammalia > Chiroptera > Phyllostomidae > Micronycteris > Micronycteris hirsuta. The sequence continues at coordinate 29,966 of PVJI01019339.1, forward strand.
GCTGCTGCCCTCTGCTCCCCTGGTTGTAAGTCTCATGAGGACCCTTAGAGTGCAGGAGAAAAAGAGCAGAGATACCAGGTGTGGGTGTGCTCTAGTGAGAGTGTGCCATGGATTCTTTGTCTCGAGGGTTTTTATCTTTCTTTGGCTGGTGGGAATTCTAGGGGACATCGCAGGGGAGGGTCTTAACAAAATTTGCATTAGCTTTCCAGGTGTGTCCTTCAATACGTTGTTTCATCAAAATGTGCATTTGGAGAGGGGTCAGGGGTTATTTTCTGGTTAGTTTTATTTTCAGAGAATGTCATTGCAGAGGGACTGGTCTGCCCAGGACAGTCTGGAAGGTGTAAACCATCTGCCCCTAAGTGTCCTTGGTCAGGGAAGATAAAACCTTGTGATTCATTAGCTGGCTGTAAATGGTTCACATTATTTGGCCTTATTTAGTTATTTTCTCCTAGTTTCTGTCCATCTGCTTGTCAAGGAATCTCCCTGGCTTCTCACTGTCCTGCCCCAGTTACAAGCTATCTCCTCCCAAGGGACCTGAAAACCCAGCCACGGGACCAGAACACAGTGTTCACACACAGCATGTATCCTGCCCTTCGCAGCATTCCAGTCGCATAATCATTTTTTAAAGACTTTATTTACTTTTTGAGAGAGGGCAAGGGTGGGAGAAAAGGGGGAAGAGAAACATCGGTGTGAGAGAGCGCAAACCTGCAACCCAGGCATGTGCCCCGATTGGGAATTGAACAGGCAATCTTTTGGTTTGTGGGACTACGCACAGCCCACTGAACCACACCAATCAGGGCAGTTGCATAATCATTTTAAACTAAATTTTGCAACTGGATTTAGTACTCAAGAGTCAAAAGATTTATAATAAGTCCAATAAGGGAAACAAAGTAACTTCTGGAAAAGGGAGGAACTGAAGAGTAAGGAAACTCTATCATGAGAAAAAGGGGTTTTCAGAAAAACAGGATTTTAAAAAATGGATTAGCAGAAGGTGTTAAGGTTGAGGCTATTAGGGAGCAGCTGGTAGACAGAAAAAAAAAACTTGGTTAGCAAATAATTTGAATGAAATGACTTAGTTGTTAGGACCCGCAAGTTTGATAAGGGTCAACAGCAGGCCACCAGACTCGGGCCAGCAAGAACAAGGAGCCGTAACTAGGGCAACGGCCCCTCCCCCTTGAAACTTCTGCCCCAGAAGATAGGGCGTACCCACCTCCCCTTGGAGGAGGAGTGGAATTCCTGCTGTGTGCTAATTATGGACTGTTTAGCTTTGAAATTTTTTAACCGTTGCATACCCCTACCCTTCCCG
>PVJI01019340.1:0-31269 GCA_004026765.1 Micronycteris hirsuta
CAGAGGTCAGAAATCGCAAACCTATTTTCCCAGAACCCATTACAGCCAGAATATGACTTATATTGGCCAAAATTGTGCAAGATTTGAAATGCAAAATTGAGGTGGAGACCTTATTTCTGCTGACTACAAAACTTTTAGATGGAATGTAAGGACAAGAAAATGTTTATTTGTTTTACTACAGTAGCATTAAGAAAAGCCTGCATGTCAAGAAATACACAAATGTCCAACAAAAGAATAGAAATTAAGTTATAAAATAGTCAGGCATTAGAGTACTATGCATCAGTAGAAGTGAATTAACTAAAACTACTAATAGCAACCCAAAATATCTTAATAACAAGCTCTGGAGGGAAAGAAGAAAGTCATAAAAGAATATATACAGTGTAGCCAGCACTTGTGGTGCCCCTCAATCCATATCCCTTTAGCTCACGTGACTTCAGGCAACTGTGGTGGACAGTCCCATTGTGACCTTGTGGTGCCACAGTCCCAGCGACCAGTGGCACCACAAGGTCACAATGATGAGCTTCTGCTTTTCTGCCTCAGGCCTTTCTTGCAACCATGGGAAGCCACTCAGCCTAAATGTGTGAGGGAGTTAAGCCCCGGAGAGCAACTCTAACCAAATGGAGGTAAAGTCAGTGAGCAATGCCAAGTCTCCTTTCTTTTGGTCTGGGGGGCCAGTCATGGAAAGTGTTGTACATATTCTCACGGGAGGTACACAGCAGGACTTTCCTCGGGTGCCCACAGCAGGAACCAGCACAATAAATGTACTTTCGTTTTCTTCCTTCTCTAGTCTCTACTCCTGCCCTTTCATTTCCAAAATGAACTACATGCAGCCAAGCCCTTTTCTCAGGCATTGCTTTCAGGGAAATCCAAATTATGGCATGTAGTATGGATGCATTTGTATGTAGCCTTTAAACAGGCAAGATCGAATATTGTGTAGGGAGATATGCATGTCAAATAAACTATGAAGAAAAGCTGGAGAATGGTTGTATAAAATTAATATAATATACTCACATCTGGGAGAAGGGAAGAAGCTGTATTCTAGGCAGAACATACAGTGGCTTCAACGATGCTAGTCATGTTTTATTCCTTAGGTTATGAGTTAACTACACGGCATCTTTTTTATTATTCTTTAAACTATTGGTTTGTAACTTTTTGGTCTCAGGGACACTTTACACTCTTAAAAATTATGTGAGTTTTGTCTAATGATATTTACTGTATTCAAAATTAAAACTGAGCAAAATTAAGACTGTACTTGAAAATTACAATAATAAGCTCATTAGTTGACAGCATAAATAATTTATTTCTATGAATATTACTATTTTTCAAAACAAAATTGAAGGAGCAGAGTGGCATCATTTTTCATTTTTCCAAATATCTTTAATGTCAGGCTCAATATAAGATAGCTAGATTCTCATATCTGGTTTTTCTTTCTATTCAATTTTGAAAATCATGAGATTTGGTTGAAGAATCTAGAGAAAATGTAGCCCCACATAACTATGCAGTTGGAAAATATAGGAATATTGCTATAGCTTTTTTTTTTTAACCTAACTGGATATTCTTTGATACTCCATCCAAACTTGACAAGTGGTAGTTCCTTAAAGGCTAGTTTCAATGTAGTATCTAAAACTACATCACTGAACTTTTGATACTCTGTTACGGTAAAACCATTGGTCTTCTTGCACTTTGAGTGGATCTTTCACGCATGCATAGTTTCATGCCAACATGCACTGGTCATTTGCAAAATAAAGGTTCACTGAGTTATGCAGATATTCCAAATGTTGACACATTTTATTCTACAACATTAAAAAAATAACATTCATCAATATCACTACTGATAAAAAAAGGAAAACCTTTAAATATTGGGAACTGTCAAGCTCATACAAGTTTTCCAACATTCTACTTACTTGTTCGAATACTCAAAATTTTCAATTGACAAATAGTGTCAGCTGTTTTCCTTGAAGTGACAGGCTCACTTCATTCATTCTTGAGAAAATGCCTGCCAGCTGCCCAAGCCTGAGTGGTCACAGTGTGTCTGTCGGTCGTTCTTTCAAATACACATCAAGCTCCTTGAACGAACCAGCTAGTTCGGCTCACCATGCTGACAGCTGCAGAGGGCTCCACCCGAGACAACGCCACGCTTCCGTGGGCAGCAGGCCTGCCTGTGCGCATATCCCATTTCGCCACGTGTACTTGGGCCAAGCTTTAACAAAACCAATCAGTTTTACAGTCTTATCAAAGACATTCTTAAGAGAAATTGGCATTTCCTTATTTGCAAGTGAGTGCACACTGGAGAAGAACACGGTGACCGCCGGTACAGTTTGGTACCACTGCCCTGGCTCAGGCTCCAGTGCTTTTACCCACCATCGTTCTGGCACAGCGCGTGCAAACATCAGCGCCGTGGAGAGGCAAATGGTCCTCTGGATTGTTAGGAAAATAGTTTGGCCCCCTGAAAGGGTCTCAGTAGACTCTATACTGCGCTTTGAAAACTTTAAGTTGTATTTATATTATATACGCATTTAAGGTTTATTTCTCAATAATTAAAAAGACAAGTCAATTTCCTTTGCTGCTGATAGACGTTATGTAAAACAACTCCATCTCCTTTGCTAATTGTATAAGAAGCAGATTTCTTGTTAAATGGGCTCCCTCATCTCTTCTTTTGGCAACACTACTAAATATTACCAGTCCCTCCCCCTCCCCCAAGTCATACAAGAATTTCATTTTTAAAAAGCAGTATTTTTAGAGAAAGTTTAGGCATGGCAAAATTGTGCAGAAAGTAGAGAGTTCCCATATATCCCCTGTACACCCCCCAAAAGAAAAACAACCTCTTCCTCTGTTGATATTCTGTATCACAAAGGTACATATATTATAATCAATATATACAATCAATTGTATATATTACAATTACAGTACACTGACTGTAATACAATCAGTGTATTACAACCTACACTGCCACCTCATTAACACCCCAAGTCCATAGTTTACATTAGGGTTCACTCTTGGTGTTGTACGCCCTGTGGGTTTTGAAAAAAAGTATAACAACATGTACCCACATTGTAGTATCATATGGAGCAGTCTCAATGCCCTAAAAATCTTCTGTGCCCTGCCTATTCTCCCTCTTGCCCCCCAAACCCTAGCAATCACTGATTGTTTTACTATCTCTGTAATTTTGTCTTTTCCAGAATGTCATAGAGCTGGAATTGTATGGTATGTAGCATTTTCAGATTGGCTTCTTTTGATTGGTAACATGCACTTAGCTTTCCTGCATATCTTTTCATGGCTTGATAGTTCATTTTTTTTAGCCTTAAATTCCATTGTGTGAATATACCATTTTATCAATTCTTTCACCAACTGAAGGACATCTTGGTTGCTTCCAAGTCTTGGCGATTGTGAATAAGCTCCTATAAACACCATCGTGTAGTTTTTTGTGGACACAAGCTTCCAGTTCATTTGGGTAAATACCAAGGACTGTGATTGCTGGATCCTATGGTAAGAGTACGTTTGGTTTTGCAAGAAAACTCCAAACTGTCTCCCAAAGTGGCTGTACCATTTGGCATTTCTACCAGGAATGAGTGAGAGTTCCTGTTGCTCTACATCCTCACCAGCATTTGGCGCTGTCAGAGTTTTGGATTGTGACGATTCTAATAACTAAGTAGGAGTACCTCATTGTTTGATTTGAAATTCCCTTCTGACATATGATGTTGAACAACTTTTCATAGGTCTACTTTCCATCTGTGTATCTTCTTTGGTAAAGTGTCCATTCAGATTTTTTACCTTCTTTTTAAATTGAGCTGTTTGTTTTTGTAACGATTTTAAGAGGTTTTCACATATATTGTATAACAGCTGTGTTATCAGTTGTCTTTTGCAAATATTTTCTTCTAGTCTATGGCTTGTCTTCTCATTCTGCTGGCATTGTCTTCCACAGAGCCATTTTAAATTTTAATGAAGTCCAGTTTATCCATTATTTCCTTCACACGTCATGCCTTTGACGTTATATCGAAAAAGTCATCACCATACCTAGAGCCAATTATGTTTTCTCCTCTGTTATCTTCTAGAAGTCTTACAGTTTTGTGTCTTACATTTCGGTCAGTAATCCATTTTAGTTACTTTTTATGTGAAGGGTGGAAAGTCTGTATGTAAATTCTTTTTTTGCATGTCCAGTTGTTCTAGCAGCATTCGTTGGAAAGATTATCTTTGCTCCATTACATTGCCTTTGCTCCTTTGACACAGATTAGTTGACTATATTTATACGATCTATTTCTGGTCTCTCCCTTCTATTTTGTTAATCTACATGTCTATTCTTTTGTCAATACTGCAGTGTCTTGATCACTGTAGTTTTATATTAAGTCCTGAAGATGTGTCAATCTTCCAACTTTGTTATTGACCTTCAATAATTAATGAACTATTCTAGGTCTTTTGTGTCTCCATGTAAACTTTAAAATTAGTTTCTCAGTATCCCCAAAACAACTTGTTGGGCTTGTGGTGGAATTACATATTGCATTGAATCCATGGATCAAATTGAGGACTGACATCTTAATGATACTGAGTCTTATCCATGAACGTGGAATATCCACTTACTTAGTTCTTTGATGTCTCTCATCAGAGTTGTACTTTTCCTCATAACAGATCTTATTTTGGGGGGCGGGGGTAGTATTTAGCTTTTATATTACTAAAGAGTTTATAACTTTTTGACCCAGATTGTTTGATGCTACCATTTTGATTTGGGAACATTTTGACAATGCTGTAAAACCAAGTTATTAAACTTGAGAGTTTTAGATTACCCAACAAAATTTTTAGCAGGTGCCTTCACAACATGTTTAGAAAGAAGGTATCAAAAAAAGACTGGAGAGTCATCTTAAGATGGGCCAGGGGATGAAATGATGGTCAGGGATATCTAGTGAAGACATAACTATTTGAACTTCACTTTAAAATGGTAACTACATGGTCCATGTCAACAAACTGCATTGAGATGTCCTATTTGGGTTACTATTGCTACGAAAACATAAGTTGGCAGTCAGAATCTAGTCTGAGGGCAAAATCCAATGCAGCTCGAGTATTCCAGTTGGTAAACCCCAGGACATAAAAATACGATTCTTGGATTCCCTAACTACAAGGACTTCATTTTATTTTGTGCCACGAGCCAGAAGCCACTGTAATTTTTATCCTTGCTTCTTTTTCTCTCTGGTGTTGCCTGACTCTCAAATAATTGTGACACTATTTATGCTCTTTCAGCTCATGCATTCATACATCCCATTTGTTTCTCGAGTGAATATTTTATGTGGATTTGCAGTATCATTTTTAGTGATTCATAATCACATTCTACAAGCCAACATTTTCCATGCTTGGTTTCAGCTCCGGCGCAGTGTTTTAGGAGAGCTTGTTCAACTAGCTTTGGCTTTCCAGGAGGCCAAAAAAATAATTCAACAATCCAAAAACAAAAACAATAATAAATTGCTGGGTAGATGCTATCATTTAGCCATGTGTTTTGTTAACACTGAGAAAATCTCTTGAGTAATTATGGAAAACAAATTAAAAAGTAATGAATTTCTAAGTGATTAAAGATTTAAGGATTGCATTTTCCATGCAAGTATTCTTCTTACCATGATCTTTCCAGTATAGTTAGACATTTTTAGCCCTGATTTTTTTAATGTAAAATCTCAGAGCATTATTTACAATAAAACTGTATTCCTATGAATTTCCTCCTATAACTACAGTATTTTTATCTGTATGGGGTTAGAGTTTAGCCCAAGGTACTCCTTGTAGATAATTGTGCATGACTAGCTTTTAATATTGTAGTTTTAGAGTTTTAGAGCATGAACGATTTAATGTATCTCTTTCCTTTATTATTATTTATGTTTATGGGTTGCACCCATTTTTGTAGAACCCTCGTTTCTTTACGGTGATCCCTGTTTTAGAAAACAGATCTGGAAACCTAAAAAAAGTCCCTGTCAATGGATAGTCACTATTCATGACTTGTTTTCCGCGAGTTCTGCAATACATTGTGGTTTCATGCTGACTGGCAACAGCCCTTGGAATATTCTGATTCTGTAGGAATTCAACAGCGATGGAGGTTCTGTCTCTGTGATATTTTGACACCTGTCAAAGAATGCACAAGTCAGTGAAACCAGCAGTTCTTTTCAGTGATATTGCACTCCCAAAATGATGGTTTTGTTGAAGTGCGATGTTTAAAAAAGAATTATTTTACCTTATTTATTTTATGTCAAGAGCTGCATCCTAGAGATAACTAGGGTTTTTGCCTCTCATGCCTCTTAATAAAAAAATATAAAAAACAAGATTTTTACAACATTAAAACCTGGCACAATGTAGTAGGAAAGCCCTTGGTTTTCAATGACAAGTCCCAACGTCAGATTCCATTTCTGCAACATACTATATCTGACCATGAGCAAGTCATTCAACCTAAGCCTCAATTTCTAGCAAATGGGGCTCTTTGGCTTACATGGCTGTGATAAAAATCAAATTTTAGTTACCGTGTAGTGGGATTAGTGCCCACACTTATCTTGGCACATGAATCACAGCGCAAGGCCATCTAGTTCTAGTAGCACTGTGTCTTTTCATCCTGTAGCGAGTATGATATCGTATGTCTCTTGAAATCCCACGGTGCCCAATCAGGGTTAACATGGGTAAAATACTTCCCGAGTCTCACACAAAGAAAGGAAGGACCCAAGGAGGTGGCACGGGTTGTGGGGTTTTGTCACCATCGTGCCATTGTTTTTGAACCTGTTAATGTGTCACTCAAAGCTTATGTTTTCTTGTTTGTAAAGCAAGGCTGGATCAACAGGCTAGAGGATCCCTGAAAATGTATCTTATACTGAGCTTACATAAAGTTCAATGAGCTTTCTCTGGAAACCTACAAGGGGGTCACTTCCTGCTGAAGAAGTAGAAGTAGCTTGTTTCCAAAGACATGTCTGTGAACCTTCTAGCCTGGTACTGCTTGCAGAGAATATCGACATTTGGGCGTGGCAGTTCTTCACCTTATTTACCAAACACTAAAATCTGCCCTTTCTTGACAGATGAAAGACAATTACCCATTCCTCCTCTTTTTCAATTTGGCTGTAGCCTCGCTGAAGCCGGGGAAAGAGCGCACCTTTGACCCTGTGTGAATTCTCATGTTAGCTCTCAAGAGAATGACTGGATACAAATCAGACACTCTCTTTTTGTTAAACTTAGGATCTTACTTGATCTTGTCTATTGCAAGGTTGCAATTAGTCTGTCTTATTATAAGTATAAATCAAATCCATTTCAAATCCGTTTTCAGAATATGGCAAATGCTCAGTACAAAATTCTCTAACTTTTCCAGTGCCATTTAAATTAAAATTCTGGCAAGGGCTTATTTGTCTCAGTCTGATCAGCTTCTCAGGTATCTGTCCTTTTCTATATTTTTAAATTTATAAAGCTGTTGACACATTCATTTCTACCAGAGTCTGGTGTCCGTGATGGGATTCACCCGGGAGGGAGAACAGATACAGGATAAATTGGACTCATACCTATCTCCTTGCCCATACTTCTGACATCGGACATGTGCTGGAGTCACTATCTTCATCAGGAAAACTCTCTGAGATTCTCAGATTCAGGGCTTGAAGATCTGCTATACCCAATCATAGTTTGAGAAGGACTGACATCTCATGCTCAGCATTCATTCATTCATTCATTCAACCAATGTTTATTGAATGAGTACAATGCATTCAGTCCTGTGTAAAATACTTTTCCCCCCTTTGTTTATTATTTTTTATTTTTCCCTCTGTTTTATCTCTTATAATGTAGTTGCTTCATAATATCTCAGGCTCCTCTTCTTTCCTCCAAATTCCCACTAAAATATCATAGTATCTCACCTTGGGGATTTTGTCTGCAAAGTCATTCTTTTTGACTCTGCAGTAGACATAAGAATGCATAACAAAGGGTATTATATTTCCAAGACTATTAAGACAAGAATAGATTATATTAGGAATGGAGGGGAGGGGTGGGGCCTTGGCACCAGACCAGATAAAAAGGGAGTGGGCAGGAAAGAAATGGGCCAGCTGCCTTGGCTGATGTAGAAGCTCACACTTGCCTACAGAGAATGCTCAGGGGTCCTGGTGATTTCTATTCTCGAACCAGATAAACTAAGACATGCTACTCTCTGGCTCTGAAGTTCTCAGTTATTAACAACTTCATGCCCACCCTCCACAGCAGAGGAAAAGGAAAGTGCCCTTAGATGTCCCTGGAAGTTTTTGTTTTGGTAAGAACACTTAACATGATACCTATCCTCTTAGAATATTTTTAATTTTAAGTGTACAATGCAGTATTACTATCTACAGGCACAATGTTACACAGAAGCACTCTAGAACTTACTAATTTTGCATAACCAAAATTTTATACCCACCGATTCACCTGTTCTCATCTTGGATCTTGACCTCTCACCCAGTCTACTGACTTAGTATTTTGCCATAATTTTCACTGCTCTCATATTGGCCACGATCATCACTGGAATCCCAGGAGTTTCAAGAAAAATTTGGATTCCTTGGGGGAAATTAACAAACTTTCAGACTAATGCGTTCACTCCCTTCAGAAGGCCAGAAAATGCTATGAGAGTGCACACAAAAGCGACAAATATCTCCTGTGATAAGGGCAAGGCAGCCTCCTACACACCACAAACCTAGAGCAGAAGACAGAAATCAACGGACCAGTTGTCCCTAAACCCCACGCAGGAAGCACAGCAAGAGCGCAACTCCACATTCTGTCTGTGGGCGTTCTGTGCTGGCCAGTACCTGCCACGAGCCTTTGTCTCTCCTGAACAGCACAAGGCAGCAGGGTGGCAGCCACTGACCTCCTGGGTGACCTGTCAGGACAGCTTCCCCCCCAGACTGGCTGGACTCTCCCAAATGTTGCCAACTATGCCTTAGCATGCTTCTCAGGTTCAGGAACTAACTTTTCTTTGCATAAAATAGAGTTGGATTCTGGTTCTTGCATTCTTTCTTTCTCATAACTCTTTTTTAAAAATCTTATAAGAAATATATATTTATATTATATATATATACATAACCAAAATGGAAGTCTTTTGTAGGAAACTGAGGGCAGATGATGGAGCTGGGCTAGAGCTGATCTGCTTGGCTTTTCCTCTTTATTCCACCCACATAAAGACCTCCAATTAGCTCCCTGGAATTCAAGTTGAAAAACACAAGGACTGTGGGCTAGATAATTCCTAATGTACCTCTGTTTCAAACTCAATGAAGGCTAGATGCTGCTTAGTCATCCACGAATCCTTAGAGCCTAAAATGGTCCTGGCACACACAGACGCTCACGCCTCCCACACGATGCATGGATAAATACAAGGGTTTGGGTGTATGAGAGGTGACCATTTCAGAGCACAGCTCCACGTGACCAGCAGAGCTGGGTTTTCAGTATGAACCTCCCCTTCTGACTCTCTACCCTATATCTTCCCCAACTTTTCTCTGCACGCGTATAAAAGCTCAGCCTCAGCTTCCTGGGGATTGTATCTAAAACGCCAAATGTAAACATCTCCCAAATGGGAGACAGCTTGTTTATACAGGAATAATTGCTTCAGCACAGTGTCCTCTTTTACAGCAACAGTGGAAGAAAACGCTGAGTTGTCAGATTCCTTGCCTTTGCATTAGGAAAGAATTTAAAACCTATTTCAGTCCTTTCTTTGGCCTCATGTAAAAATAAAACATTTCTTCCCAGGCTTGGGGCTAAGTAAAAAAACTGAACCCTGATTTATACTTTCCCTGAGCTCCCAAAATAAGTTCAGGTGATTTTGAAAGGTATTTTTTCTCCTCATTGCCTTCAATCGGGGCCAGTCAGAGAGGAGTGGATGTTACGTGCAAGTTTGAAACTGCTGTGAAAGGCGTACACAATATGTCTCTTCATTGTTCCCCTTCCCTCCCTCCTGTGAAGAGGGTCTAATGCTAAGTGTGGGTCCTGTCAACTAAGCGAGAGCATCCCGAGGCGAGCCGTCAGGTGGCAGATTCACCAAGGGGCCCGCCAGCTGCTTGACTTCATTACTGTTTATCACTATGTCTGCTTCTTTGAAAATTTTTATTTATTGAATCACCTAATACTATTTTTATTGGCCTGTCAGAATGTGGGGGAGAGCAGAGGGGAACTCATTGCATGTGTGGTGGAATGTTATTATGGTAAAATATTAGGACTAGTCTGTACCTTCCCCCTTTGAAAAATAAGATACAAAACCAATTAAAGCAAAGTGATTACTGAAAAGCATCTAATTAGTTATTAATTTACACACGTCAGACGCTGATGGCAGCTTTCACAGCAAAAGTCCTGTTCGGTGTTGATACAGAGACAGCGGGTACCACAGAGGCCTCTGCTGCTCCAGTGAGGGCCGAGGGAAGCACCCTCACTGCCCAGAGCCTCCTCTCCCTTCCGGGCGGGGTACATTCTCGCCAACCTGGCAAGATCTGTCGCATATTATCAGGCAATGAATCACTGACCCCTTCCAAGTCTTAATCCATCGTTTGATCACACATCAAGAAAAATGGCTTTTTATGTCTTATGTCTTGGCTGTGTGAAAGGGGAGAAAGCAGAGACTTCAGTTTCCGGCTCCAGCTCATTACTTTTTTGCAAATGATAGATGGGTTCACTAGGCGATTTAACTTTAAAATGATCTTTTCCCCCTTATCACATAAGCAAATACAGGGAGCGTTGCAGCCGAGCTGTGAGGAAAGGCAGTCTGCCCGCTGCTCTTCTTGCGTCTCTGTAGTAGGTGCCCATGTGTGGACCGAGGCGTGTGTGGTTGGTAAATATGTATTTACTTATATTACTGCTTCTACTTCTGAATGATAGGATTGAAAGTGGACACACATGCAGAGACTAACTTTCATTCTCCAGGACATAGCTATAATCATTTTATACATTTCTTTGAAAGCACTTATGTGATACATAGAGTAATTCGAAATGACTTGTAGTTTGCAAAAAGGGGGGAGTATTATATAATGACACAGTAAAACCAATTCTTAAAAAAAAATTTCCTTTACCATAAATCTAGTTAGTTATGTTATTGTCAAAATCCCGACTTTACATATGTGGTGATATATATTCCAGCTTTCTCAGAATAGGCAAAACCTAACCACGTAGAAATTGCCTAACTCATAGGGGCTTGTGAATATGGGAATTAGTACTTTAAGAAGCATCAGGGCGTGCCCACAGTTGGCACTCAGCTTATGTAACACCTGTTCTTTGATGCCTACCAACCTCCTTTCTCAGTGTTTTTCCCTGGATCCCCATCTACTGCTTCCTAAAAGTTCAGTATGGTGACTTAAGCTTGAACATTTCCCTGTACTTCTGGATATAATAGAAGATAATCAATGGAGTCCCAGAAATAAGGTTGGAAATTAATTAGTATCAAAGAAGACAATTAATACAGAGTCACTCAAATTTCTGAATCTACTGTTCAAATCATTATTTGAGAGCAGCTCCAGTCAAGATGCTGGCACGCTTTGTGGGGACATGGTCATAGACCCGGAACCTCTTGGGCTGGCTTTCTCCTTGCAACTTACAGCACTCTGACCTGGGAGAGGCTGGAGTAGACTTGGATTAGACTGGACATACGCTGTTGAGAAAGATAGACTTAGAAGTATGGCTGAATGTTTCCTTTTTTTTTTTAAATAGCAAATACAAGCTCAACATTGACACTGGTTGACCAGCTCCCAGGTGTTAAGTGTGGTGTTTAGAGCCACAAAAGACTCTTGTAGCCACAGCTATGCAGTGGAGTTGGGCTGTCAAGAGTCTCTCTGTTTTCCCAGTCTTTTCTGGGGTGAGTACTGTCTACCAACGCTTGAACTATTCAGTTCCCAGGCAAATGGTGTCCAATCCACCCCCCTCCCCTTTCCAATCAGTGATGCAAAGCAATGAAAACTTGTTGTGGATACTCTCTCATTATCTCCAGAGACACTGATTAAAAGTCATCCTTTGGTAGCATTTATTAAGTTTGTATGACCCCCTTTCCAAGAAGCATTTAGAACAAACAATGAGTTATAGCTAAAACTAATGTGAGTGAGCAATAGACTCAAATTAGAAGAGATCGAATTAAATTTTCATGTATCATAAATGAAATATCCATTAGGGACTTCTTGAGTGACCTTCAGGTTCAAGAAATTCTGTATTAAAACTTCTACCCTGAAATATACCAGTGCTGGGCCAGGTGCACGCATTTCAGGTATTGCGGAGAAAAAAATGCCCAGGCAGCCGTGGCAAACAAATGTAACTAGTTTTAGAGAAATGCTATTGACAGTAAAATTCTAATTTTACTCCAGCTCCCAGAACAGATGTACCTTCGAGTCCATAGACAGCAATACTCAACTGTAGCTACTCAGCTGTGACCTTCAGCCCCAGGCTCACTGCAATAAAATTTTCATGCAACCATATGGAATAATATTTTAATAGAGATTTACTGTCAGTAACTGTCCCAAAGGAGCAAATAAGGAAGCTGTAACATATTGCGTACAGTAAATCAAGGGGACTTCAATGGAAAAACGAAACCTCCCGGAGGCAAGCATCTTTAAAATTACAGGCAACACTTTGTACAAATATGTGTACAAAGGACTAGATATGCACTCAGTTAAGTAGCTGAAAATGGTTTCGATTTGCAGATATATTTATTTAGAATTTATTTATTGGATTTTATAAGTGGCAAGCACTTACCTGTCAGGGCTGAATGCCTATGTATCTATCTCCCTTCCCTGGGGCAAAATGGAAGTTAGGGAGGGGTGACTTTAACTGAAAATCTCACCCAACCAGGGAATGTGGCAGGCAGCATAAATTGCACCCTCTCTATAGCCAGGTTTACTTCAATTTAGGGTGAGGGATTAACAACAGGGACAAAATATTTCCCTAGTCAGTGTATAAACAGCACTGGACGAGTTCATCAAACCGTTAAAAATTCGGCTTAAAACAATCATCGGGGAGATACGTTGATGAAAATTCCCAGTGGAGCAGAATGCGTCCAGAGTCCACGCATGAATCTTTGATTACGCTTTACTCAGTATGTGTCCATGTAAAAATGTCTCCTTTGTGTGTGTGTGTGTGTGTGTGTGTGGTGTGTAACTATAAAATGGCAATCTTTGTTTAAATGCGTCTAGGGCTGGCTGGAATCAGTAAATCAGATCCCATGCTCAGCTTCTCCTGACTCTGTGTCTATTTGGAGACAGGAGCTCGCAGCACGAGGCCACAGGTGAGCTAAGCAAGAGGGGCGGTGTCTGAGCATGTCCCCTACACAGCTCACACTGTAGTTCACTCAGTTCCCATCACTGCACCATCTGCTGTCTCAGCTTTAGCCCTTACTGTTAAAAGCATTTCCGCTTCAAATATTTGTTTCCTGAGGGCAAACAAGCAGCCATCTCTCCCCCTCCACTCATCTGATGGAAACTTTAACGCGAGGGGCAGTAATTCAGAGATAAATAGACCGAACACTGCCCATGACTTCATATTTTATGGTGGCAAGAAGGCCTAAAACCTAACAAACTCACGTGTAGGAGGCACAGCACGAGTGCCTTATCTGTGGTACATAATGAAGGAAGACGTCTTGGCATCGCACCGAAAATCAAAATATCCAAGTGACTGTGAATAGGGGAATCAGGTGATAAATCTTTATGTTTTGCTAAGTGCCTGTGGGTGGTCACATTTGGCAAAGCATGATAATGATGGGAGAATTGTCACATCTGATTAATGTGTCTTTGGCACTCCATTCTTACACTGAAGTGGTCACAGTGACTGGAAGACATGGGTAACATGCACACATATACAGATCCAGAACAGGTTCGGTTTCACACTGAAAGTAGATTATCTGGACTAATGAGAACCTGGCTGGACCTTGCAATACAACGGGAAAACAAACTTGAGGTGTTAGCTCATGCTATCGGATTAATGTATAAGTCGTGGTGCATGGCCAGCAACCAGGTTTCCCAGTGTTTTAACTGATGTGCTTGTTTCACAGTGGGATTATGCATTCTCTGGATCCTTTCACTGCACTCTATTTCACATGGAAAATGAAATTGATACAGAAATGGTACTCAAAAGATGTTAGTTCGGGGACCCAAATGTATATATGATTTGTGTAGCTTGTTCCTTTGAGGAAAGACTGAGCGGCATAAATTTCCAGAGTCCCTGCATTATTTGGCAATGGACACATTCAGAATCCTTCTCTGTGTCTTTATAAGGACTAGAATGGGCATGTAAAGACGATTTCCTTCTGTGTTTAATTTTGTAAATTTACCAAGAAGAGTGAGTCATGTCTTACTTTATTGATCCCATTCCTAAAACAAGTGATGTCAGAATGCTTACTCATTAAAGACATCTTCCCTCCATCTCTTGGAAGGCTCAGTGACCTTGGCTAGCGCTCTGCCCACAGCTCTGATGACCATGGGCAGTGCAGCTGGTCCCTTGTCTCTCCAACCCACTCTCGATGCTGGCATGTTTGTTTCCTCTCTGCCTGCCACAGGTTCTATGTTCAGTTTCTCACAGCTTTGAGTCACATAACTCCAGAATACGTTTATTTTCCTGCTGTTCCACCTCTCCAAACCTTAGCTCTCTTTTTAAGATGCAGGTCAGAGTTCTGAGTACCCAAACAAGCCTATGAAACCATTTTAGGCCCATCATTAAATGCTAAAGTCCAAATCACCTGCTGAACAGCAAATAAATCCTGAAGACATTAATAATTCTTTAATAAATACTCATTGATAATTGATGGTGATCTTTTGACATTCTTCTCTTTCTTTTCACCACCTTGTCACATACTTCAGACTTGGACTTCCCAAAAGAACATGAAAAAATTGAGTTCTAGAGACATGTTTATTCTGATTCCTCCCATTCAGAGCATGCGAGAAAGTAGCCAGTACTTAATTGAATTTTTCACCTGTAGATATCATTTTACAAGCTACAGATAATGTAAGCAAAATGTAACAATACACACAACCAACAAACAGGATCTCCCAAATTAAAAGCATTACACAGCTGGAATGGATGAAATAATTTGTTAATTAGAAAAGTATCCATGAGCAATAGTAAGCTCCTCACAGCTGGAAGTTATTAAACAGAAACCAACTCGAGAATCTGGGAGAGTCTTTCTGTAAAGGGTGGGAGATTATGTTCAATAATTCTGGGGTCTCTTCCAAATTGAGATTTTATGATAACTGCCTGAGCTTAACCAATTAAAATTTATTTTAGTAGTACTATGAGGTAAGTTTTCTATTTCCATATATTAAAAAATTATAGCCAGAGTTAGGAGATTAATTTGAAAGAAATGTGAAAATAACTGGTCATGAATTGATTGACTGACTGCATTCAAAAGGATGGTTTTCCAAACTGGTTTTTGTGTGTGAGCACAGCCACACAGTGCTTGAAAACAATCTTATCTGTAAAACATACATCTACAATTGAATTAACCTGTGCCCGTAAGTGAACTGGCTACCATACACATTTTAATAAACAAATATTTATGTGCCTGTCAGTATTGTCAGTTTTCCTGTCTGTGATTTGTTAACCTTGGGTCCATAACGAGACACAGTGGAATATTTTGCCCTCCAGGGATTCCTGGGGTGCTCTACCACCGCTGTGGTCCTCTGCCAAGGTCGGGAAACTCCGCCAAGTCTTTGCATAGTCATACTTCCAGACACACAGAACATGTTTCATAAGTAGGCACCAATTCAGACATACCAGCTACACGCTGACCAGCATCTATTCTCATTGTTCCCTGGACTTTAACGGTTGCTAAGTATCTTGAGTGACACTCCTGAAAACCCAGTCCACTATCTGGAATTTTTGGACAGCAGATTCTTGAGTTGAGTAAATCAAACATCTAATGGCCATCATTTTTTTTCATTGCAGTGAAATCTTTTGATATGTGTCTAGTAAAACCATGAAATTTTGTCTCATCATTATTGAGAATTCAGTGTGGTCATTGTGTGAAGATCTGAGATGAAGGTTGAAAATGTACTCGGCTGAAAACTGTATAGTTTGTACATGACCCATTTATAATACATATGTAAGACTTGGTAAAAACCTTATTAATTTGTAATAATTTAGTAAAGTTTTAGTTTAAAATTCTTTAAAAATATAGTACTGCTTATTTCAAGGGAATAGAGTAAGATATTTTCTGCCTCATCAATATTTTCTAAGCAAGCATATTTGTTGTTTATAAGTAGGTGTTTTTGAAATATTTGAAAGGAGTTTATTCATTTAGACTAAGTGTTGGTTTTGGAATTATTTTTGCTCCTCTAATTGGGGAAGCAACATTTTTTTTCTCATAGAGAATACAAAAGGAAACTTGTACCTTACATTAAAAAATGCATAATTTTTGAATTAGCAATGTCTGAATCAAAGTTTTGTTATATAGTTTTAAATGTGTGGAGTATGTATAACTTGCAGTTATGAACCCAGAGATGTATTGTGGTTAAACTGAATGTGTCTTAGTAAAAGTTAGTCTGATTCTTCCAGACTTATTAACATGCACCTACTCAGTTAGTCTAAAGTTTCCTGACTCCCAGTTTAACGATAATTTTTTATGAACTTGTTGGATATTTTTACCCCGTCTTCTTTTAGCCAGGATCCTGCCTAAACTCCCGAGATGCAGCTGAGTGTAGAGAACTGGACAGCAGTGGACAGATGGAGGCACTGAGGGCCCATGGGAGTCCTACATTCAAGAAGCTGTGACACCTAGAGCTGCAACCCAACCCTCCACGCTGGTCTCTGACAAGGGTGACCCCAGCCATGACCCTGAGAAGACCTTGGTGTCTCTTGCAGATATTGGATCAACCTGGTATAATGGTATTACTGCTAATATTTTATCCTTGATGCAATTACAACTATTTGATATAATTATGTGGACTAAACTCACTCATGCAGAACCCCCTTGTGTGGGGGAAGCAGACAGTAAAAAGCATGAAATAGTTGATCCGTAGTATGGTTTTAGTTTCTCTCCTTACCACTCAGAGTTAGCTTCCTGAATCTTGTGCAGAGTGACAGAAGATCATTCTAGAGTCTGGGAAGAAGCATTGAGATAAACTGGCTAGGCCATGATGAGATATGAAATGTCTTGTTAGACTTCAGGGTGAAATTCATCTTCAACAAGACCCCCTCCACACGCCCTACCCCTACCACTTCACAACTTATATTCCCAGAACATGAGTATCAAAATTTCATTTGCCTTGGAGCCCTTCCAGAAATTAACAGCGTTAAGAAGAAGCATTCTATTAAGTCAGGATGGTGTCCAATAAAAGCAATGAATGATTGGAAAATGGACTGTTTTAATGCTGTTCAGTAAAACCATCATGAATGTTCTTAATTATGCAATTACATTCCTCCTGTGTAATTGCCTCATTCGATTTTTTTCTTTCATGGTATAGAATATTCTGAAATAGGGTTCAGAGTCTTTTAATATTGTTTTATTTGACTAATATTTGAAGATGATGAGATTAAATATGTAAGAGTATGGAATGATTTGGACTCCCCTAGACACCCAAAGAGTATAAAGGCTCATAGGACTGACAAGAAAGGAGAAATAATTGTACCCCTCAGAGGCATCTAAACTCTCTTTGCAAGAGTAGAGCACTCCATTTTTTTAAATGTTATTCCTTTGGTTTTGAATACTTAGTATCATCATATGATTCAAAATTCAAGAAATGTAAAGGGTATATAGTAAAAAATGTCTCTCCTTTCTTCCACCCAAAGCAACTAAGTCAGGTGTGCATGATGTTCTCAGAGATACCTTATGCATATTCAATAAACCTTCATTTGTTTTTCTGTTATTTGCATGGATGGCAACATTCTCTTCTAGGAATTTTTTTTCTTTTCTTTTCTTCAGTTTAGGTACTGAGAATACAGTGGAGAGCTAAACCAAGCCCAGTTGGAAAGTTCAGTACCCACGGTGGAAAGCAGGCAAAAAGCAAACAATGAACAAGGCGGTTTTGGATCATGAGTGTTTGATGGCTCTTTTACTGAAAAGGGGCTGCTGGCTAACTGAGATTAGGTGCCTGTAAAGACTTACCAAGGAGGTAAAAATTAAAAAGCAAGGAATCACTTTTTCACTTTTGCATTCATCTGGCTAACCATCTGCTTAGACTCATTAATGTATCCCTGTACAGCCCCACAGAACACATCTTTGGAAACGTGGGAGTTGACACAAAATTCACAAACTCTTCTTTGTAATTTGGTGACTCACAATTTCTTGTCTTGCATGGTAAAAACTGTAGGAGAGCCCCCAAGAAGTTCACTCCCAGCTATGATATTTTTTGGAATGTCTACCAAGAAGTGGAGACCCTGACATTGACAGATGTTTCTCATCTGTACTCACTGTTCTGGTGATGTCTTATAGTCCTTTTACAAAACCAGCAATTGGAGAGAGAAGATTAGACTAAGACCAGTAGAAATTCACAGACCAATCATTTAAGCTGGGTATTTGGAAAAAAATAATAAAAACGTCTATGTACATGTATACATATTGAAAAATCCTAACTTTCATCATCAAATATCTTGGATACTAACTATAACTGGTTACTGGATTAACTTTTTCAATTGTCTTCCAGATGTGTGATACCATGTTGAAGTATCCTAAGATTGCTACTTCTGGTTTTCCTACTGTACAAAAGTTCTGGTTTTCTTTCTGTACAAAAACATTTATTTTCATTTCTCTGAAAAAATTGAGGATTTTTCTGGTTAGTTTAGATATGTTGGTTACTTCTAAGAGTGACAGAATACATACCAATTGAGGTGTAAATTTATGCCAAGTGCTGAAACTCTCCTGCAAGTAATTCATTATTAGATGGCACAGAAATTAACTTAGATCTCTATTGAAATTCTGTCCTCATTATGGGCATCAATTTTCATCAGACTGTAAAATGGATGTAAAAGGGGAAGAAGATTGGGTCAGTTTTGAAGCTCTCCTCCCTCTCCCTCTTCGAAACATGACACATGCAGAAGGCGGTCTTCTTTATGGGTCCCCACAGCACCTTACATGTTTCTCACAGCAGCGAAGTGGAGGAGTCTCTCTGCCCCCACGTCTGAGTCCCTTCAGGCTGAGGAGTACCACAAACTAAGTAGCTTATAAGCCACAGAAATAAATTTCTCACAGTTCCAGAGGCTGGAAAGTCCAAGATCATGGTGCCAACAGATTTTGTGAGTACTGAGGGCTCGCATTCCGGTTTGTAGATGGCACCTTCCTGCTGTGTCCTCACATGGTTGGCAGGGGCTCGAGGTCACTCAGGAGCCTCTTTTATAAGACACTGTTATGACTTAAGCAACTCCCAAAGACCCCACCTCCTAATATCACCATCTTTCGAGGACAAAAATATTCAGACCATAAGACCCCCGCTAAGGCAGTGAATTGCTCATGCTTTCCAGTTGTTTAGACTTCAGATGTGTGGGATTTCCCATCTTTCATGAGCCTTTGGGATGACAATGCTAAAGTTGTTTGCACAGACTCCAAGTGATATTGCTATTAGACCTTTCTCAGTTGACTCCACCTTCGATATGGCCCTTTGAGGTAAAAAAAAAAAGTGAATTTTTATTTCATATCACTTTTATAGCTATTATTAGAGAAACCTAAAAGGCAGGAAGCTGCCCACAGTCCCTGACATTAACTTAGAGCTCCTTCCATGGGATCAGCTGCTCTCCTTGGAGCTGGGCTGGAAAAGAGAGCTCCCAGAGATCTTGAACTTTCCTGAAGTTGTGATGCAGTGCCTGCAGATTCCGTCTAATGACAGAATTCCAGTTCTCTGGAAGAGAGGCAGTCAGTGTGGGAAATTTTGTGAGTCACTCCCTTCCGCTCAGGGCTGTTACTTCTCACAAGAAGGGGATCTTCTCTCCTTGGGCCCTGTTCCTCCATCACGGCTGGGGTGGCGTGTGGGAGGCCTTCAGGAGGGGCACTGGTGCTGCCTTCGTGCTTCTCCGTGGGCCAGTTTGGGTTCCTGGAGTCTGTGGAGTGGTCCGTTTCTCCAGTGCAATAACAGCAGGTTCTCCTCTCTGCCCCCACTCAGTGGAGCTGGCCCACGACCAGTTCCAAAATGAAACATTTATTTGCCAAACATGCACAGCTGTAATTGGCCTGCTGCTGGTTTGCTGCATGACATGCCACCTGCTAGCTCCTTTTCCAGAGAAAAAGAGTGGGGACGGGCAATGTTCAAGCAATGATTTAGGACCTCTCTCCATCTCATGACTGCCTTCTGCCAAACTCTCTGTTCACCCTCCTCATCTCCCCCTGAGGCCCTGGTGAAAAGTACTGCAAATTTGCTTATGGATAGCAGTTGGGGCAAAGATACTGCTTTATGTTTTCCAAAAGGCAGAAAGCAACATGTCGGTTTCTTCTCAAGGTTAAGTTTTTGTTGTTGTTATTGTTCTTGTTTTGGCTAGGGCACAGGGTTGTTTACAGAAGACTAGGCCCCTTCCCTGTTACGACAGTGGGCTAGGTGAGGGAGGAACAGACCTGCCGTCCTTCAGAATGACAAGTGTTAGCTAAGACACAAGCCATCCCGCGTCCCACAGTCTTTTTTTTTTTTTTTAAGATTTTATTTACTTATTTTTTTTAGAGAGAGGGGAAGGGAGGGAGAAAGAGAGGGAGAGAAACAGCAATGTATGGTTGCCTCTCACATGGCCCTCACTGGGAACCTGGCCTGCAATCCAGGCATGTGCCCTGACTGGGAATCGAACCGGGACCCTTTGGTTCCCAGCCCACGCTCAATCCACTGAGCTACACCAGCCAGGGCCCACATCCCACAGTCTTGCTGCCTGGAGACGGAGGGAGGGACGAACATGGTTGAAGTTTGACAAAACACAAAAATCCTGACAAACTTCTGGGAATTTTTTTTACAGCTTTACCAATATTTTTTCACTGGCCTGAGGTCATTTCCTCTTATCTTAGAATCCATTGTTTTCTAAGAGAAATTTCATAAAAGAATTTTTTAATAGCTCAACTGAAGCTCGTGTGATGAAAACAATAAAAATTCTTGTTTGAAAGTGATTCTTTGTCCACTTCTAGGACAACCAGGGGAATAAAATAACAGCCCAGAGCTTACGATTGCCAGGGCCAAGTGAATTTTGAAGGTACAGAGGTTCAAAAGTATCATACCCTGTTTTAAACCCAGAAGGTTTGCTTCAATAGGATTTTTCTGGAGTAGACGCCACATCTCGTGTTGGGACCACTTTTCGCCATCCACCAACTGCTTTCATTGTCTTGAAGTTTATAGCGCCCATCTCCCTTCTTCTGTCCTCAGGTGCTGCATCTTCTCCTCACTATTCTCTCCAGGCTCTGGGTTGTCCATGTTTTGCCTTGTTCACTAGATGATTTGTGTGTGTGCGTGTGCATGTGTGTGTGTGTGTGTGTAGGAAAATGGAAAAAGCCAAGAGGAAGACAAGGGATAAAATCAGAGAGATGAATTTTTTTTTTTACCAATTCCTACTATTTTATGACATGAAGGAAGAGTAAATACTTTTCTGAGAATCCTAAACTTTCTGTGTTTTGCAGCCATCCCTTCCAGACAGAGAGTAGAGTCTCAATCTTTTTCAGCTCTGCACGTGGTAGAGAATTCATAGTAAGAATGTGACAATCTTGCATAGTTCCCTGGACAATGTTCCCACTACATTGAGTCCTTCATACCTTGACAGCCACTGCCAGCTGAGTGATTCAAAGGAGAGGGGAAAATCTCTAGTCTCCTTGGGTCAGCTGGACATACTGTAGCAGATTAATCAGGTGAGGTTGCCCTCCAGAATGCACACCATGCTAGCGGGCCTTTCTCTCTGCGAACAACTCAAATCCCTTGGAGCTCTGTTTCCTAATTCCCTTGTTTAGCCATGCAGATGCTCTGCTACCCATCACTTACCCTCCCAGCTGTCCCATCACAAGGCTAGTCATTTCCAAAATACATCCCGGGTTCTCTAGCCCAAAAGTCTCTGTCCATGACTTCCTTTCGCTGGAAATGCTATTCTTCAAACATCCTTCCCCTCCCCCATTGCAAGTCAAATTTTGACCCACTGTTGAGCTGAAATGATATCTTTTCTCTTAATTGAGATGGAGTTGACATAGGACACTGTATAAGTTCTAGGTGTACAACATAATGATTTGATGTATGTATATATTACACATTTTTAATTGATGAAACAATCTACAATCCTTGCAGATGGTCACAATCCCTTGTTTTTGGTGGCACCAAGGCTTTCATGACACACTATCCTGGCATGTTAGGCTGTAGCTAGTGACTCGCATGGTTCTCCTGCTGAGCAGGCAGCTCCAGGAGAGAAGTTTCCACAGGAGCTTTATGTACCCTGGTACCTTCTACTCTTCCTACCAGAGGGCCTGGCATGGTGAACACTCCATGCTAACTTGGTTGGAATCATAAAAAAGATCCAAGAGGCCACTGTTAGTGAATTTCTCAAGGGAGGGAACCACAAAGCATGAATTAAACCATTAAACAGCACACACCCAGATTTTACAAGTACATTAAGTAAATTGTTTTACACACTGAGGTAGGCAAAGAAGTCTCAGGAGTTAGCTATACACTGTATTCAAACGTTTTGGAGCCACAGAGGCACTGGGATAGAAACAGTATATGAACATTATTTCTCTCCTCCTGCTCCATGGAACTCTGCTGAGGACATCTGCCATATAGTACAGTCATACCTTGGTACTCATCAGCTTCAAAACTTGTCACACCCGGTACTCATTGCATTTTGATGAGAAAAAA
Source organism: Micronycteris hirsuta (assembly GCA_004026765.1). NCBI lineage: Eukaryota > Metazoa > Chordata > Mammalia > Chiroptera > Phyllostomidae > Micronycteris > Micronycteris hirsuta. The sequence continues at coordinate 22,698 of PVJI01019340.1, forward strand.
AAGTGTCTCAGCACTCAGCGCTTGCTCAGGACTCATGGCACTTGCTAGAACTTGTATGAGCCACAATGCTGCCCCGCAAGAGAAAATGCTTCGTTGTTTGGTACTTTTCAGTTTCAGCACTCATCACCATCCAGAATGAATTAACAGTGAGTACCGAGGTGCCATCGTATTTTCTGTTAATCAAACTTTCTATTATAAATTTATGGCAAGAAACTGTATTGCAGGTATTCCCAGGAGTGCCAGGAAACAGATATGTCACCAACCAGAACTCTATAAAATTAATCACCTGGGAAAAGTAATGGAATTGTGCTTGAATGAAAGTATCACATGTCCAAAAAAAATTTATGAACTCTGCCCCATTTTTTGAAAATTAGGTCTATATTTTCAGATTTTTTTCTGAGCACAGCTGGGAGTGGGAGTAAGTGGCTTCTACCACCAAGGCTAAGTGGCTTCAAAAGGCTCTGGCTGATAGTGGGACACGTGCTCTAGTCCAGGGTGTTCTCTGTCCTGGGCCTGTGGGAGAAAGACATGGCATGACTGTCTGTTTCAACACTGTGATTTATTCCTTTACCTGAAGGGGCTCAGGCCAGTACTTTGCATACTGTAGAATCAGCGGTGTCCAACCGGTGGGGCCCTAGGCTGTATGCGGCCCAGGATGGCTATCAATGCAGTCCAACACAAAATCATAAATTTACTTAAAACCTTTTTTTTTTGCTCATCAGTTTTCACTAGTGTTTGTGTATTTAATGTGTGGCCCGAGACAACTCTTCTTCCAATGTGGCCCAGAAACGTCATAAGATTGGACCCCTGCGAGGTGCTCAGTGACTATTGGATGTATTCATGAATAAGTGGAAGCCATTTAATTTAAGAAAGCAGAACTATGAAGTTTATAAATGTGCACAGTTTTGAGGCAGGAGAGAAAGCTATAGGTCTTAAGCAACTAAATAATATGAGAAAGAGAAATTTCTGCTCTCAGAACTTACACTTTAGGGCTCTGTTACTCAAAGTGAGCTAAGGAAAGGACATCACGGGAGTGCTTACCACCACACGATCAAAAATCAGGAGGGAGTGGGAAGGACATATTGCAATGCGTGTGAATATAATGTGGGTAAAATACAAAATTCATGAGAAAATAAAACCTGAGACTTCAGGGGAAATTACTTGCCTGTAACTTCCCTACTTTTACATTTAGAGTACTTTTAGAGAAAGTTTCCTGTAAACACAGGAGAAGTGTCTACTCTGGCACAGAATCCACACCTTTGGGGAGGGCTCAGGGATCATTTTCTAGACGCATGGGTCTTTTGGAAACATCTCCCTTCCCCTAGATCATCCAAAACCTTCCAAGCCTTCTAAAGTTTCTATCTTCAGTTACTGTCACTTCAGCCCAACCAATGGACATAGAAAAAAAATTGGAAGGTGTTATCTGGATGTTTCAAATCACAACCTCATTCATCGGAATGATTCTAGCAGAACTGTTTTGGCATAAATGATCAAGACAAATGTCATTTCCCATGTAGCTGCTGATACTGACTCATTCCAGATTTCCAGTAGCTTGGGGTAGGTGTAGGCTAAGGTCTTATACAAAAGTAGGGAAATGCTTTATGAGTGCAGATTTATCATTTCAACGGAAAAACCAGGATGTAAGATGTATAACTTTGCAGTTAGTTGCCTTCATTCTTCAGCTTATATTTGCCTAATGAGAATGATTGTCTTCTCAGAATGTGGTCTCTGCTTTCGGTTAAGTGATACATTTTGTAGCCAAAAAAAAATTTAAAAGATACCAGTTTCTTTGTATTTAGCAAGTATATCGTGTTTCTCAAGCCTTCCTATGTCAGACCCTCCATACTTTTCTCCCTTTCATTCCAGATGCCACCATGACTGAATTAGTTCAACACACATTTTTCACACATTGTTCTAGGCACAACAAAACAAAGATGAGTAAAACAACTCTACCCACTGGTAACTTCCAGTCTAACAGGGGTGACAGTTATGTTCCCAGATGATTTCAGCATAGTAAGTAAGTACTAAGATAGAAGTATGAACCTGGGATCAATCATCTGCCTACAGGCAGGTGTTGTTATACACTTTCTTGAATGTGTTTCTTTTCTCCCTGATTGCTTTCAAATCCTTGAAGGCAGTGTCCATGTGTTTGCTAATTCTCTACTTCTCTCCTAGATGATGTTCTCAATAAATGCTGATTGAAATGGCTCTAGATCCATGGTTGACAATGTAGTCAATTTCTTAACTTGCTTTTTATATAATTCTTACAGTTTAGATGCCAAAGTACTAAGACACAGGTGGCAAAGACAAGGCCTGGGGGCCGAATCTGGCCCTCCACCTCGTTTTATCCAGCCCAACACCTTGTTTCTACCCGGCAGCAGCACCGAGCTCCTTGGCCCTAGTTAAGGAGTAGTTACATTTATACAGTCCTAAAATTACATTCGGCCCTTTGAAGGCAACCGTGAGGCTGATGTGGCCCTGGTGAAAATGAGTTTGACACCCCTGCACTAAGAGAAAGAAAAGGAGACCCTGAATTCCAATTCATAAGCAAATTCATTATCTAGCATTATCATTATACCCCCTCTGAAAGACCAGACTTATCTTTCGAGCTCCATGGGGCCTTAATTTAGAGGTACTATTGACAATTCATTCCTAAAAGATTGCTCAAGTAGCTAAATGTGATCTTAAACATTACTATCTACTGTAAATCAGAAAGAGGGCACAAGTGCTATAGTTGCTGTTTAATGATGTATGAAAAAGCTGCCTGGTAAAGTGCACCATTAAGAAAAGCTGAAACCAGCCCCCAACAACGACCTGATGATATATTGAGAACTTTGTGGCCAAGGCCACATCTTCTGACTTGGAAAGTGATGAACACCAAGTGCCCTGCAGAGTGAAGAAACTAATGTAAATCCATGGAGGCAGAGGAGTGGAGGGAATGCTGGTTTGGAAAAGAAAGTGAATGATGAGACAAGGCTTGTGCCCACATGAATTCATGAAGTCCTTTGCTGTGCAGTGTGGTCATGGCTTATTTTTAAATCTCCTTTCTTGTTAGTACATTAAAACAAACCCATAAAATTAGAAAACAAACAAATAAAAACCCCAATCAGCAAAAATAAGCTATTAAGCAAGTCTTGGATCCTTCAAAGAAATGCCCAAAGGAAAACTGCTATTACTACTATGTCTCTGCTTTTAGAAGCACAAGATAGTAATTGCAATCGTATCTTTAGTTTAAAATACTTAGTGGAGAGATCCAAGATGCCAGAGGAGTGAGTGGAAGTTATACTAACCTCCTACCAGGACCAACCTGGAATTACAACTAAATTGTAGAGAACACAGCTTGAATAACCAACTGAACATTAGCTGGAGAGAATCCTTATAACCAAGGACAGACAGAAGAAACCACTTGACCAAGAGTGTGGAGGAGGCATGAGAGGACTGACTGGCTGGGTGGGCTTGCACTGTAGTGGCTGAAGTGCTGGAGGGATATTTCAACAGCCAGGCAATTCCCCTTGAGAAATGTGGGGTCTAAACCCCAAGCTAGCCTCCCCAGCTTATAGCATCAGAGCCAGAAAGGAACCAAGAGAACATCCAGCTGTGGAAAGCAGCAGGATTTCTGTACTCAAGGGAGAGATGAATGGAGACGCAGAGAGCCTCTTAAAGGGCCAACACACAAAATTTCATTTGCAGCCACTTGCCTTGGACTCCAGCAGAGGGATGGCAGTTGGACTAGAGACACTTGAGGGGAGTCTGGGGTTGGTGGCTCTAGGGAAAGAAATGGAGGGAGAGCTACTAGGATTCAGTGCTGAGTCATTCCCCATACTGCAGAAGCCATCTTTCTCAGGCAGAGCACTCCTTACAAGTGGCATCAGCCTGAGGGGAAGCAATAGCCCCATCCACAGGAATCACTCTGCCCCACCCTGATATAGTTTAAGGATATACCACTGATTGGTTTGACAACTAAGGTGGAAAATACAAAGAAGCAGCCAAATGGGAAGACGAAGAAACAGACCCCAAATGATAGAACATGATAGAACAAGAGAATTCTCCAGCAAAAGCACTAGATGAGATGGAGGTAAACAATTTATCAGATAGGGAGTTTAGAGTAATGAGTACATGAGCACTCAACAGCATGAAAAAAGACATAGAAACCATATAAAAAGGACCAGTCAGAAATAAAGAATGTAATATCTGAAATAAATAATACACTGGAAGGAATAAACAGTAGGTTAGATGAAGCAGAGGATTAAATCAGCGATTTGGAAGACAAGGTAGAAAAAAACACTGAAACAAAGCAGCAAAAAGAAAAAAGAATTTTAAAAAATTAGGAAAGCTTAAGAAATATTTTGGACATCATGAAGCGTAACAACATCCACATCATGGGAATACCAGAAAGGGAAGAGAGCAAGCAAGGGACTGAGGATGTATTTGAAGAAATAATAATGAAAATCTTCCCTAATCCAATGAAAAAAAAAAGGCACACAAGTCCAGGAAGCTCAGAGTCCCAAACAAGTTGGAACCAAAGAGGCCTACACTGAGACACATCATAATTAAAATGACAATGCTTAAAGACAAAGAGAATCCTAAAAGCAGCAAGAGAAAAGCAGGTAGTCACGTAGAAGGAAGCACCAATTAGACCGTCATCTGATTACTCAACAGAAACATTTCAGGTCAGAAGGTAGTAGCATGACATTCAAGGTGATGAAAAGCAAGGATCTACAACCAAGCCTGCTTTACCCAGCAAGGCTATCATTTAAAATCAAAGGGGAAATAAGGAGCTCCCAGACAAGAAAAAGTTAAAGGAGTTTGTTAACACCAAACCAATACTGCAACAAATGTTAAAGGGCTTGCTTTCAGAAGAAAAAGAGAAAGAAAAAGAAAAAAAAAAAAACAGAAGAAAATAGTCTAACAATAAATGGCACTAAATATGTATCTTTCAATAATCACCTTAAATGTAAATGGCTTAAATGCTCCAACCAAAAGATCTAGGGTAGCTGAATGGATAAGAAAATAAGACCCATGTATGTGATGCCTCCAAGAAACACATATCAGATCAAAAGATACACACAAACTAAAAATAAAGGGATGTTAAAAGATATTTAGTGTCAATAGAAAGGGTGGGGGGAAGCTGGGGTAGCAGTACTTATACCCAACAAAATAGAGTTTAAAACCAAGCCTATAGTAAGAGACAAAGAAGGACAATATATGATGATGAAGGGAACAATCCAACAAGAGAACACAACCCTAGTAAATATTTACACACCCGACGTAGGAGCACCTAAATATGTGAAGAAAATCTTGATGAACATAAAGAGAGATATCAAGAGAAATAAGTCATAGTTGGAGATTTTAACATCCCATTGACGTCAATGGTTAGAGCTTCCATACAGAAAATCAACAAGGAGACAGCAATCTTAAATGACACACTAGATCAAATGGATTTAATTGATATCTTCAGAACATTTCACCCCAAAGCACCAGAATATACATACTTTTCAAGTGCACATGGAACATTTTCTGGGAAACACCACATGTTAGGACACAAAACAAATCTCAATAAATTTAAGAAGATTGAAATTATATCAAGCATCTTCTCTGACCACAATGCTATGAAACTAGAAATCAATCACAAGAAGAACACTGAAAAACATGCAAAATCATGAAAGCTAAATAACATGTTATTAAACAATGAAAAGGTCAACAACAAGATCAAGGAAGAAATCAAAAGCTTCAAACAAATGCAAATGAGGACACAACAATCCAAAATCTGAGGGACACTAGGAAAGCAATCCTAAGAGGAAAATTCATAGCATTACAAGCCTATCTCAAAAAACAAGAAAAAAAAAAACTCCATCTAACTTCACACTTAAAGGAACTTGAAAAAGAACAACAATCAAAGCCAAAAGTGAGTAGAAGGAAGGAAATAATAAAGATCAGAGAAGAAATAAATGAAATAGAGTCTAAAAAAATGATACAAAAGATCAATGAATCCAAGAGTTGGTTTCTTGAAAAGATAAACAAGATTGACAAACCTTTAACCAGACTCATCAAGAAAAAAAGAAAGGATCCAAATAAATAAAATCAGATATGAAAGAGGAGAAATAACTGACACCAAAGAAATACAAAGGATTGTAACAAAATATTTTGAACAACTATATGCCAGCAACTTGGACAACCTGGACAAAATGGATAAATTCCTAGAAACATATAATCTTTCAAAATTAAATCAGGAAGAATCAGATAATCTGAATAGACAGATTACACCTACTGAAATTGAAGCAGTAATCAAAAAACTCCCAACAAACAAAAACCATGGACCAGATGGCTTCACAGTTGAATTTTACCAAACATTCCAAGAAGAACTAACACCTACCTCTGCTTCTCAAACTATTTCATAAAATTCAAGAGGAAGGAAAGCTCCCAAACTCATTTTATGAGACCAGCGTTATCCTAATTCCAAAACCAGATAAAGACACTACGAAGAAAAAATAGTATAGGCCAATTTTCCTGATGAACATAGATGCTAAAATCCTAAGCAAAATGTTAGCAAACAGAAGAATACAGCAGTGCCTCTAAAATATCATACACTGTGATCAAGTGGGATTTATTCCAGACCTGCAAGATTGGTCCAACATTTGCAAATCAATAAATGTGATTCACCACATAAACAGAATTAAGGATAAAAACCACATAATCATATCAATAGATGCAGAAAAAGCTTTTGATAAAAGTCAGCACCCCTTATGATAAAAACTCTCAGCAAAGTAGGACTAGAGGGAACATACCTAAACATAACAAGGCCATATATGACAAATCCACTGACAGCATCATACTCAACAGACAAAAACTAGAAATGTTCTCCTTAACATTGGGAAAAAGACAAGGATGTCCTCTTTCACCTCTCTTATGCAACACAGTACTGGAAGTCCTAGCCACAGCAATCAGGCAAGAAGAAGGAATAAAAGGCATCCAAATTGGAGAGGAAGAAGTAAAACTGTCATTATTTGTAGATGACGTGATACTGTATATAGAGAACCCCAAAGATTCCACCAAAAAACTACTAGAACTGATAAACGAATTCAGCAAACTAGCAGGATACAAAATTAATATCCCAAAATCAGTTGCATTTTTTATTATTTTTAATATATTTTATTGATTATGCTGTTACAGTTGTCCCATTTCCCCCCTTTATTCCACTGCACCCTGCATCCACCTTCCCACCAACATTCTCTCCCTTAGTTCATGTCCATAGACAATACATGTAAGTTCTTTGGCTTCTACATTTCCTATACTATTCTTAACCTCCCCTGCTCAATTTTGTACCTACCAAGTATGCTTCTCATTCCCTATACCTTTTCCTCCATTCTTCCCCCTCCTCCTCCCCACTGATAACTCTCCATGTGATCTCCATTTCTGTGATTCTGTTCCTGTTCTAGTTGTTTGCTTAGTTTGTTTTTGTTTTTTTTAGATTTGGTTGTTGATAGTTGTGAGTTCATTGTCATTTTGCTGTCCATATTTTTGATCTTCATCTTTTTCTGAGATAAGTCCCTTTAACATTTCACATAAACAGGGCTTGGTGATGATGAACTCTTTTAACTTGACCTTAAATGGGAAGCACTTTATCTTCCCTTCCATTCTAAATGATAGCTTTGCTGGATAGAGTAATCTTGGACGTAGGTCCTTGCCTTTCATGACTTTGAATACTTCTTTCCAGCCCTTTCTTGCCTGCAAGATTTCTTTTGAGAAATAAACTGGTAGTCTTATGGGAACTTCTTTGTAGGTAACTGTCTCCTTTCCTCTTGCTGCTTTTAAGATTCTCTCCTCATTTTAATCTTGGGTAATGTAATTATGATGTGCCTCGGTGTGTGCTTCCTTGGGTCCAACTTGTTTGGGATTCTGTGAGCTTTCTGGACTTCCTAGAAGTCTATTTCCTTTGTCAGATTAGGGAGGTTCTCCTTCACTATGTTTTCAAATAAGTTTTCCATATTTTGCTCTTCTTCTTCTCCTTCTGGCACCCCTATGATTCAGATGTTGGAACGTTTAAATTTGTCTGGGAGGTTCCTAAGCCCCTTCTTATTTTTTTTATTTCTTGTTTCTTCATTTTGTTCTGGTTGAATGTTTATTTCTTCCTTCTGGTCCAAATCATTAATTTGAATCCCAATTTTCTCCTGTCACTGTTGGTTCCCTGTACATTTTCCTTTATTTCATTTTGTATAGCCTTCACTTTTTTGTCTGTTTTGTGACCATACTCAACCATTTCTGTGAGCATTCTGATTACCAGTGTTTTGAACTCTGCATCTGATAGGTTGGTTATCTCTTCATCACTTAGTTGTGTTTCTTTTGGAGCTTTGATCTCTTCTTTCATTTGGACCATTTTTTTTTTTGTCTTGGTGCAGCTGTTACGTAGTAAGGGGCAGAGCCTTAGGTATTCACCAGGGTGGGGAACCCAGGTCACTGCTTTTTGGCACAGTATTTGGGGGAGAGGTCCCAGAGGGAACAATGTCACCTGCTTGGCTTTCGACTGGCTTTCAGTCACTTCCTCTGGAACCCACAAACAAATTGGATCCTTCTG
>PVJI01019341.1:0-31272 GCA_004026765.1 Micronycteris hirsuta
GCCTCCTCCGCCCGTTTCTGCCCCGCTCACTGGCCTGGATGTTTGTCTTCTCCTACCTCCTGGGTGTCGGACTTCCCTTCAGTTCGATTCTGTCCGTTCTGGTTGTTTAAATTTTTGCTACTGCATTAGTTGTACGGACATTCTGGATGTGCGGGCAGCGAGTGCGACCACCTACGCTGCCATCTTGGCGGAAGTCCTAAGAATAATCTTAAATTCAATTCAGAATGAATTTAAGTGTGAGGACTTTGGTAATGTTGTGACAAGACTCTTGGTCAGTAAGTAAGCCTGACCAACTACATGGGACCAATGTTCAAGTGAAGCTTCCTTACTAAAGCAGTACTGGTAGTATTTTAATAATGTATCTTTATTTATTGAACACTCATTATGCTAAGAGTTTGACTTACCTTATCTCATTAAATTATGAAAATAACTCATTTACATATCAGGAGACTAAGTTCTAGAAAGATTAAATTGTCTAGGAAGTCACAGCTTGGAAACCGGTTGGTGATGTACCAACTTGAATACAGTTTAGTCTAATTTAGTGATTTTCAACATTTTCACTGTAATGACACACAAATTAAATTTTTAAATTTTGTGGCACACCAAGAAATATCATTTTTGCCCATCTGACAAAAATTAAGTGTAACTTGATTCATTGATTGTTGGCTGTTGTTATTCATTTGAGGTCAGTGCCCCTGAACAAATAGATATGGCATGTTTTAAAAATCCTTGTGGAACACCAGTTGAAAATCACTGGTCTAATTCATAATTATATACCTGACTATGCCATTTAATTTTAATTAGCAGTTAATCTCCATAATATTATTGTAGGATGTTAGCAGTCATTGTAAACTATATGCAAACTAAAAATTGGTTCCAACAATAGCATTTTTTGGAGAATTTCCAAAGGCCTTTGGATAAAGCAGCTAGGAGGGTAGTCACATTACTGTGATCCTCCATGAAGTTCCCAGAAGAACCATGGTGACTGTGGAGTGGGTGGGCTGTTCATATTTCCTGGGATCCAGGCGTGCCTGTGTTCATGAGAGGATGACTGGTTTCCAGGCAACACCATGGTCCATATGTTTTCATAATGTCACAGGGACAAACATTTTAAATAAAAAATAAGATATACAGTATCAATAATGTGATAAGATGCATTTTGAAGTCTGTTTATCTGCCTATAGTCATCCCATGGTTACCACCAGTGAAGCCAGACTATTTCATAACAAGAAACTCAAATAATGCACATAAAGTAAGCTACATAAGATTTATATTTTTTCAAATTCTTGTTCTCTTTACATTTGTTTTTTTACTGTTGTTCAAGTACAGTTGCCTCCATTTCCCCCCATTCACTACCCCTGCCCCCTATCCCCACCTCCCAACTCAATTCTGATCAATTGTCTTTGTCCTTTATATATGTTCCTTGACAACACTTCCCCTACTTTCCCCCTTTATCCCTCTTGCCCCTCCCCTTTGGTTACTATCAGTTTCTTCTTTATTTCAATGTCTCTGGTTGTATTTTAGTTGTTTGTTTGTTTTGTTGATTAGGTTCTACTTACAGGTAAGATCATATGGTATTTGTCTTTCACTGCCTGGCTTATTTCACTTAGTGCAATGTTCTCCAGATGCATCCACGCTGTTGAGAAGGGTAAGAGGTCCTTCTTTCTGCTGCATAGGCAAAGGACCTGAACAGATATTTCTCCAAGGAAGACATACAGAGGGCCCAGAGACATATGAAAGGATTCTCAGCATCACTAGCCATCAGAGAGATGAAAATTAAAACCACAATGAGATACCACTTCAAATTACAGTTGTCCTAATTTCCCCCCCATTGCTGTCCCCTGACTAGTCAACACCCCAATCCCACATTCTGTTGTCCGTGTCAATGGGTCATTCATACCTGTTCCTTAACAAGACTCTTCCCCTTCTTTCCACCCCTTATCACCCTTTGCCTTCCCTTCTGATCGCTGACTGTCTGTTCATTGTTTCCATTCCTATGGTTCTGTTTTGTTCATTTGTTTGTTTTATTCACTAGGTTCCTCTTATAGGTGAGTTCATATGGTATTTGTCTTTTGCCTCATGGCTTTTTTCCCATAGTATAATACTCTTCAGTTCCATCCATGCTTTTGTGAAAGGTAGGGGCTCCTTCTTTCTTTTTGCTGTGTAGTTTTCCATTGTGTAAATATACCACAGTTTTTTGACCCACTCATTTACTAATGAGCACTTCAGATGATTCCAGTGTGCGGTTAATTGTAAATAATACTGCTATGAACATCAGGATGCATGGTTCTTTGAAATGGTGTTTCAAGATTCTTAGGTTATAATCCCAACTGTAGAATCACTGAATCAAAAGGCAGTTCCATATTTACCTTGAGGAAGTTCCATACTGTTTTACAGTAGCTGCACCAGTCTGCATTCCCATCAATAGTGCACTAGGATTCCCTTTTCTCTACATCGTTTGATCAATTGTTTTTGTTGATTTATTAATGATAGCCATTTTGACCTGCATGAGGGGGTATCTCATTATAGTTTTAACTTGCATGTCGCTGATGGCTAGTGATACTGAGCATCCTTTCATATGTCTCTGGGCCCTCTCTATTCCCTCCTTGGAGAAGTGTCTGTTCAGGACTTTTGCCCATTTTCTAATTGGTTTGTTTGTCTTTCTGGTGTTGGGATCTGTGAGTTCTTTATATATTTTGGAGATTCAAATCTTGTCTGAGATGTCATTGAAGAATATGCTTTCCCATATCGTTGGTTACCTTTTCACTTTGATGATGTTTTCTTTAGCTGTGCAGAAGAATTTCAATTTGGTGTAGCACCATTTTTTTATTCTTTCCAGTAGGTCCTTTGCCCTAGAGGACAGACATATCAGCAAAAATATGCTCATGGGATATCTAAAATTTTACTGCTTATGTTTTCCTCTAGGACTTTTATGGTGTCACAGCTAATGTTTAAGTCTGTTATCAATTCTGATGTATGGTGTAAGTTGGTGGTTTCATTTCTTTCTTTCTTTTTTTTTTTTTTTTTTTTTGCCTGTAACATTCCAGTTCTCCCAACTTTTGTTGAAGAAGCTATTTTTACTCCATTTTATGCTTCTGCCCACTTTGTCAAATATTGATTACAGAGACATGGGTTTAATTCTGGGCTATCTATTAAGTTCCATTAATATGTGTGTTCCTTATTATGCCAGTTCCAGGCTGTTGTGATTATAACGGCCTTGTGATATAGTTTGATATCAGGTATTGTGATCCTTCCTACTTTGTTCTTCCTTTTCAAATTTGTTGAGGCTATTTGGGGTCATTTATGGTTCCATATAAATTTTTGAAATGTTTGTTCTAAACCTGTGAAACATGTCATTGATATTGAAATAGGGATTGCAATTAATCTATGGATTACTTTAGGTAGTATGAACATTTTATTGATGTTAATTCTTCCAATCTATAAGCACTCTATATGCCTTCATTTTTTGTGTGTCTTCCTTAATTTCTTTCTTCAGTTTTTTATATACTGAGTTTTTCTGCTTTTCTCTTTTACCTCCATGGTTACATATATTCCTAGGTACTTTATTTTTCTTGTTGTGCCATTAAGGACATGTATGAGATCATTGCAACTTAATTTGGAGGTTTAGATTCACAGACAATAAAAACCCCAAGTCAATGACTTCTGGCCAAGATGGAGGCGTAAATAGACATACTGTGCCTCCTCACACAACCAAAAGGACAACAATAATTTAAAAAAAAACCAACCAGAATTGATAGAAAATCAAACTGTATGACAGTCTGACAACCAAGGAGTTAAAGAGGACACATTCATCCAGATGGGTAGGAGGGGCAGAGCCACACTGCCAGACTGAGAGAGCTCAGTGCAAGGCAGTGGCTGGCAGAACCGGCGGGACCCGGTGAGACCTGGCAAGACCCAGCGAGACCATGGCTGGTGGAACGAGTGAGCCTGCGGCTGGTGGAGCAGGTGGTCCTACATTCGCATGTGGATAAAGACTGCAAAGCCCAGGGTTCCAGTGTGGGGAAATAAAGCCTCAAACCACCAATTGGAAACACTTGTTAGAGTTGAGGCAGCATCGGGAGGAACTCCCAGCCTCACAGGAGAGTTCATTGGAGAGACCCACAGGGTCCTAGGATGTACACAACCCCACCCACACGGGAATCAGCACAGAAGGGCCCAATTTGCTTGTGGGTAGCTGAGGAAGTGACTGAAAGCCAGCAGAGAGCAGAGCAAGTGCCATTGTTCCCTCTCAGACACCTTCCCCACAGACAGCATCACAACACAGCAATGTGGGTTGCAAGAGAAAAGGAGACAATTACCTACAAAGGAGTTCCCATAAGACTGTCAGCTAATTTCTCAAAAGAGACCTTAGAAGCAAGAAGGGGCTGGAGAGAAGTATTCCAAGTTATGAAAGGCAAGGACCTACATCCAAGATTACTCAATCCAGCAAAACTTTCATTTAGAATGGAAGGGCAGATAAAGTGTTTCTCAGATAAGGTCAAGTTAAAGGAGTTCATCATCACCAAGTCCTTATTTTATGAAATGTTAAAGGAATTTATCTAAGAAAAAGAAGATAAAAATATGAACAGTACAATGACAGCAAAGTCACAGTTATTAAAAACCACACTCAAAACAAGAACAAAAGCAAACTAAGCCAACAATTAGAGCAGGAACAGAACCACAGAAATGGAGATCACATGGAGGGTTATCAACAGGGGAGTGGGAGGGGGAGAGAGGGGGAAAAGGAATAGAGAATAAGTAGCATAAATGGTAGGTAGAAAACAGACAGGGGGAGGTTAAGAATAGTATAGGAAATGTAGAAGCCAAAGAACTTATATATATGACCCATAGACACAAACTAAATGGGGGGAATGTGGGTGGGGGGTGTGTAGGGCAGAGGGGAATAAAGGGGGGGAAATGGGACAACTGTAATAGCATAATCAATAAAATATATTTTTAAAAACCCAAGTCAAAAGTGAATACCTAAGCACTTCATTAAGCGAGAACAAAGTTAAAGCAAGAATCAAGATCATACATCACCAGACAGAAGTTCACCAGCACCTGAATATAGATGGTGGGGAATCTTGGAGACAGCATTTGGGGTATGACTGGGAAAAGTTCTGAGGGAAGTGTCCTTCCAAAGTCTCATTTTGGGGGCCATGGTTAAATGTGTTTTAGACAAAAGTGGCTATGCACAAGGACCGTGTGTGAGTTGACTAACCAACTGATCCCTTTGGAAGAGGGGCCAGCTTTCCCCAAAGGAACAGTTAAAGATCAAAGTACTAATCTCCCCCCAGAGAAGGGCCAGTTTTCCCTGGGAGATAGCACGCCTATATTTCACTCTTACATTAAAGGTCACAGCTCAGTCATAAAGAGAGAAGATTCTCAAGGTCCTTTTAACCCGTCACTTGTTCCTATAATAAATGGGATTTATTTCCTAGTTTATTTTTCTGCTATTTCATAGTTGGTGCAGTGTACAAAAATGCCTTGAATTTCTGAATATGGACTTTGTATTCCACTATTTTGCCAAATTCACCTATTGGGTAATTTTTTTAGTACACACTATAGGGTTTTCTATGTACACTCCCATGTCATCTGCAAATAACAGTTTTGTTTCCTCCTATCCAATTCAGATACCTTTAATTTCTTTTTCTCGTCTGATAGCTCTGACTAGAACTTCCAATATTATGTTGATTAGACTGGTGAAAGCAGACACACTTGCCTTTTTCCTGATCTTAGGGGAATGGCTTTACTTTTTTCACATTGAGTATGATGTTAGTTGTTGGCTTCTTATATGTGGCTTTTATTATGTTGAGGTACACACCCTGAATACAACTTTGCTGTGTGTTTTTATCATAAATGGGTGCTGTACTTTATGAAATGCTTTTTAGCATCTATTTATACAATCATGTGATTTTTGTCTTTTATTTTACTTCTGTGGTATATTACTTTTATTGATTTGCAAATATTGTACCATCCTTGCATCCCTGGGAGGAATCCCAGCTGATCATGGTGTATGATGTTTTTAATGTATTGCTAGATCTGGTTTGCCAATATTTTTTTGAGGATATTAGCATCTATATTCATTGGAATATTTGGCCTGTACTTTTCTTTTTTTGTTGTGTATTTACCTGTCTTTGCAATTAGGATAGTACTACCTTATAAAAAGAGTCTGGGTGTCTTCATTCTTGAATTTTTTTAATATAGTTTGAGAAGGATAGGATTTAGCTCTTCCTTATATATGATAAAATTTATCTGTGAAGCCATCCAGTACAAGACTTTTATGTGCCCAAGTATTTTGATTTCTAGTTCAATTTCAGTAGTTGATATTGGTCTATTCAGGCTTTCTGTTTCTTCTTGATTCAGTTTTTGAAGACTGTATGCTTCCAGAAATTTGTGCAATTTTCCCAGGTTGTCAAATTACTTGTCAAATCATTAGTAATAATTTCTAACAATCCTTTGTATTTTGGTGGTATTGGTTGAATTACCTCTTCTTTCATTTTGGATTATATGTATTTGAGTGCTCTTTTTTTTTCTGGTTGAGTCTAGGTGAAGGCTTGTCAAAATTTTATCTGTTTCAAAGAACCATTTCCTGGATTGACTAATCCTTTCCATTTTTTTTCAGTCTCTATGTCATTTAATTCTGTCTGATCTTGATTATTTCCTCCCTTCTACTCACTGGTCTTTGTTGGTTGTTGTTCCTCTAGTTCTTATAGGTGTCAGGTAAATTTGCTTATTTAAGGTTTTTCTATCTTTGTTAGGTAGGCCTGTATTACTATGAACTTCCTTCTCAGGATTGCCATCAGTGTCCCATAGGTTTTGGTCTTTTGTGTATCCATTTTCATTTGGTTACAGAAGCTTTTTTTATTTCTTCCTGGATCTCATTGTGAACCTATTCATTACTTAATAGCATGTTATTCAGTCTCCATGAATATGAATGTTTTTGAGGGGTGTTTTTTCCTATGAGTTTTGTTTCTAGTTTCAAGCCACTATTATCCAATAAGGTGCTTGATATTATATGAGTTTTCTTGAGTTTGTTGAGGCTTGTTTGTGTCCTAATATGTGGTCTATCTTTGAGAATGTTACATTTGAATTTGAAAATATATTTTGCTTCTTTGGGGTGTAAGTTTCTGTACATATCATGTCCATTTGATCTAGAGTTCTGTTCAATGCCACAGATTCTTGTTGATTCTTTTCTTGGAAGGTTTATCCATTGTTGATAATGGGGTGTTACAATCCCCTATTATAAGCGTGTGTTATTGTCTATAGCTTTGTTAAAGTCCTCCAAAATTTCCCTTATCAGTTTAGGTGCTCCTATTCTGGGTGCATAGATGTTTACATAGGTTATATCTTCTGGATGGATTATTCCCTTAAGTATTATGTTGTGTCCTTTTTACTCTAATTGTCATCATTTTGAAGTCTGTTTTGTTTGATATATGTATTGCTACACCACCTTTTTTTTAATGTCCATTTTCTTAGAATATTTTTTCCATCCTTTCACTTTCAACTTGTGTAGTTCTTTTGTTCTAAGGTTGATCTTTGTAGAAAACATATATGTGGGTCATGTTTTCTTATCCATTCAGCTACCCTATGTCTTTTGATTGGATCATTTAATCCATTTACAATAAGGTTATTATTGATAGATACTTATTCTTGCCATTTTTTTCATTTTCATCTGTTTTCCTGTCTCTCCTTCTCACTTTCTTCATCTCTAAAAGCTGTCCCTTTAGCACCTATTGCAATACTGGTTGGGTGGATAGGTATTCTTTCAGCCATTTTTTTGTTTGAAAAACTCCTTATTTCTCTTTTGATTTTAAACAAGAGCCTTGATAGGTAGAGTAATCTTGGTTGCCAGCCTTTGCTCTTCATTACTTGGAATTTGTTACCATTGCCTTCTGTCTTGTAGCTTTTCTGTTGAGTAATCCACTGATGGCCATATTGGAGCTGCTTTGTATGGTACCAGCTGTTTCTCCATTGCTGCCTTTAAGATTCTCTCCTTGTCTTTTAATTTTGCCATTTTAATTATGATATGTCTTGGAATGAGCCACTTTGGATTCATCTTTTTGGGACCCTCTGTGCTTCCAAACTTGTATGACATTTTCCCTGAGCTTGTTAAGGAAGTTTTCTGTCATCTTTTCTGACAGGGTTTCTATCCCGTGCTCCTCTTGTCCTTCTTGTATCTCTATGATGCAGATATTATTATTTTTCATATTGTCCTGCAATTCCTTCAAATCCCTTGATTCTTTTGAGTCTTTGATTTTGTTACTCTCTCTGGGAATTTTTTTATGCCTGTCTTCCAACTTGCTGATTCAATTCTCTACTTCTTCTAGTCTGCTTTTAATTCCTTGTACTGTGTTATTAATTTCAGATATTGTATTCTTCATTTCTTCCTGGTTCTTGTTGATAGTTTTTAAGTCCTTTTTCATTCTGGTGTAGTTCATAGTAAGTTCCTTGTATGTTCCCTGGAATTCTCTGTAGTTCCCACTGAGCTCATTTAGCATCTTAATAACCATTATTCTGAATTCAAATGTCGATACTTTGCTTTCCTCTATTTCATTCAGCACTCTTTCTGGGGATTCATCCTTTCCTTTTAATTGGAGGTTGTTTCTTTGTCTCTCTATTTTAGAAGACTCCTCTTGTTTGTTTTTGTGTATTAGATTGATCTACTTTGACTCCCTCTCTTTATGTTGTGACCTTCTGTGGTAGGAGACCTGTGGGATTAAGTGGTGTGGTCTCCTTGATCTCCTGAGTTTGATGATTTTGGGATGCCCTTTATGCCATTTATGTGGGATTTCTTGTTGTAATTGGGTTTAGATTGTTGTTCGATCTTTTTTGTGTGTGTGTGTGTGGATCCTTCTCTCCAGCTGGCTGATTGAGAGTCTCTCCACCTACCATGTCTTATATCCTGTTATACAGGTGCTGCCAGAAGAAAACCAAACAGCCCAGGAAACAAACATACACTCACAAAAATAACCCCCACCCACTATCATACCATCAATAGCAAATGAGCCATTATCAATAAAGGTGTAAAGAAATTGAGACTATTATAAAAAGGAAAAATAAATATGAGATACTAACTGAAAGAAAAATGATTTTGTCAGCTGATAGGGAAGAGAAATAAGAGTAGGGAACAGAGACAAGGCAAAGAGAGAAAGAAAGTAACACTAGTGACCTAATAGGCACAAACTTGAAGGACAATGAATGAATGTTAAAAGGCTATCCAGGAGAGGAAATTATGCAAATCATGAAGAAGACCATGGTGGAATTCATCTCTGTACTACCTATATTTACTACTGTCCTATTTTTCTGGATCTTCCACTGGTGATGTCAGATGGTGTCTAAGCCTGGCCTTAGGCAGCTTGTTCAAGACTACCAGTGATCCACAATTTGTGGCTGTCTCCTTCAGTTGTTAATCTAGTTATCTGTAATCAGCAGTTAGGTTTAAGCTTCACAGGGTGGGACAGAGTAATTCTTGTGGACCAGGCTATTGCTCCCCCTCAGGCTGATGCCAGTTTGCAGGGAATGCTCTGCCTGAGCAAATGGCTTTTGCAGTATGGGGAATTACTGGGCACAGGGATCTTGGTGGCTGCTCCCTCAGCTCCCTCCCTCCTTCCCAGTGCCCCTAGCCCCAGACTCTCCTCAAGCATCTCTAGTCCACTCTGTCCTCCCTCTGCCTCACTCAGGGTAAGTGGCTGAAAATGGATTTTTATGCATTGGCCCTTTAAGATACTCTCTGTCTCCATCCATCTCTCCCTGGCAGACAGAAACCCAACTACTTTTCATAGCTGGAAGTTTGTGGTCCTTTCCTGCTCTGGTACTGTAGGCTGGGAAGTCCTGCTTGGGGTTTAAACCCCATATTTTCATAGGGATCCTCCAGGCTGCTTAAATATCCCTCTAGCACTTCAGCAACCACCTGTGGGTGACCAGCCAGCCCTCTTGTGTCTCTTCTGCACTTTGTACCAGTCACATTGTAGTGAAGTGGTTTCTTCTGTCTGTCCATGGTTATATATATCCAGGTATTGTTTAATTGGTCTCCAGATGATTTCTCTACAATTTATTTGAAATTCAGATTGGTCTTGGGAGAAGGTTAGTGTAGTTTCCACTTACTCCCCTGCCATCTTTTGTCTCTAAGCTATGTATTATTAAAACCAAGAGTCAGAATGCAAACACTGGACTTTATCAGGTTAATTATGTTTTTACAAGTGCCCTTGTCTTGGAAAGTAGAAAAGTATAGGCCTACCTTCTTGGTAAATAGACTTATATAATCTAAAGGATAGACTGGTGCTGAGGTCTGGTTCTCATGGCTGGTAAAACAAAAAATCAGTAATATGCATTTGATTGATGTGTATAAGTTGCAGTCCCTGAGATCTAAACGGCATGATTCAACACATTTTTAGACTTTAATCTTTTCTAAAAACAAGAAATTTTATTAGTTATAGAATACTATGTACTTTAGTCAGAAACTTCTAAAATGTGCACCTAGATCCCAATTTTAGCACTCTTTGATAAAGTGTGAATCATCCTTGCTTGTTTCAAAATGAATCCATTGAGATATTTTATATAATGCTCTTTTCCCATGTTATTTAAAATTTTTTTCCATTATCATTTATGCCCCTTATACTCTATCCCGCAAGCTATCTGAATCCAAAATGATCATGATATTGCTCTGAATCAACTCAGTTCATTTTAAGTACTCAATGTAGTAAAACAAAAACAATAAATCACATGCAGTTTTTATTCTCACAGAGGCAATGTTTTTTTTAAACATTTTTTTTATTTTTTGTTCAATAACAGTTATTTGCATCCTCTCCCCTCCCCTCCTCCCTTACCCTCCAGCCCCACCCCCCAGCCTCCCTCCTCCCCCTTAGTCCTGTCCATATGTCCTCTACAGTGATTTCTGTAAACCCTTCTCCCCATTGTCCCCTCCCCTCTCCCCCGTGTCTATTGTTAGACTGTTCTTAATTTCAATGTCTCTGGTTATGTTTTGCTTGCTTTCTACTTTGTTGGTTATGATCCGGTTAAAGGTGAGATCATATGGTATTTGTCCCTCACCGCCTGGCTTACTTCACTTAGCATAATGCTCTCCAGTTCCATCCATGCTGTTGCAAAGGGTATAAGCTCCTTCTTCCTTTCTGCTGCGTAGAATTCCATTGTGTAAATGTACCATAGTTTCTTGATCCATTCATTTGTTGATGGGCACTTAGGTTGTTTCAGCAATGTTTTTTGACAATAACATTGGTTCTGAAGGAGACACTAATCTTATTGAAAATGATGGTGCTTGAGGAATACTAGTATATCTGAAATCCTTATACAAGATTTGGGTAGCCAGAGACATTCTGCAGAGTGAAAGATGGTAATTGGGGTTGGGATGGCCATATCGCCCAGCAGGGACAATCTCTGACTGTAGACTGTGTATATAGGGTCTTGAATGCTGCAAGAATCACTAAAATATTTAGTGACAATCAACCATCATTTACCCTAAGGAAGAATAAAATTGGATCTAACTGAACTGATGTGGAGAACTCAAGAGGTGGCCTTTTGTTTGGGAGTGGTTACACTTTCAGAACCATTCTACACATGTGCAGGCCTTCTAATACCAAGCAGGTTGGGGAAGGACTGGAAGTGGTAGGCTCCAGCACAGTTAGAAATGCAAAGATCCTTGATGAGCTCACATTTTCATTCTTGCTTTCTCTATGTGAACACAAAGTTACAGCATTTGTCCCAAGGAAGGTGCTCTTGTGTTTCTTCTTAGGGATCTGCTCACTCACAGCTGCTTTCTCCTAGCACATCCTTCATTTTATGTGAAGTGACAATGACCTTGTGGCTAGGATCTTCTGCCCTTGATGATTTTCTGTTTGCTCCCACAGAATCTGTACCAGAACAGGTTTTTGGGCCTGGCTGCCATGGCATCTCCATCTAGAAACTCCCAGAACCGGCGCCGCTGCAAGGAGCCACTTCACCACAGTTACAACCCCAGCCATTTCCACAGCATGGCCATCAGGACTGGCTCCCACAACACTGTCACCATCTCCCGTTCCACCAGTGACACTGACCTGGTTACCTCTGACAGCCGTTCCACACTCATGGTCAGCAGCTCCTACTACTCCATAGGACACTCACAGGACTTGGTGATCCACTGGGATATAAAAGAGGAAGTAGATGCTGGAGACTGGATCGGGATGTATCTCATCGGTGAGTAGGACAGCACTTAGACAAACTGGTTAATGGAGTGCTGC
The DNA here is from genome assembly GCA_004026765.1 of Micronycteris hirsuta. Classification (NCBI taxonomy): domain Eukaryota; kingdom Metazoa; phylum Chordata; class Mammalia; order Chiroptera; family Phyllostomidae; genus Micronycteris; species Micronycteris hirsuta. The sequence continues at coordinate 12,237 of PVJI01019341.1, forward strand.
AGATATAATGGTTTTAGGAATGTTGTTTGGGCATTCAACAAGTATATTGTTCATAATTTACTCTTATACATGCTTTAATTTCTATAATTTAATTAAAATGCACAATTGACAATTGAATGAGTTATGCACCAAATTCTAACAGACTGAATGCCATACACACTAGCTTCTCTTGCCATCTCTATCCCATAGAAGAAAATCATGAGATAGTAGTGTGAGGTGTTCTTGAACAAAGACATTTATACTATTTGTACATCTATGTGGAGTTAATTTTAATTTTATTTTCAACATAATCATAGACCTCTTTTCAATTGCACTTTCAACATTCTTTCTGCTCTATGTTATTGCTTTCATTGTTGACCAGTGAACACAAGCATACACAGGCTAAAGAACAGCATTATGACTGAAAGGAAAATGACTGCATAGGTTTGTAGTGTTAGAGAACATGAATTCCACAAATTTGAAATTATGAAAGTAAACTTACATGAAAAAATATATTGTGTATATTTTACATGATAGAATCAGGTATGGAGAAAATTGGTGCATTTACATTGTAAATCAGCAAGTGAAGAGGAGCCAATAGAGTTAGACATCATGTTCAACAGAGGCCAAGCTTTTGCATTCCCTGTGCAATAAAATATTTACACATTCAGACTTGCAAAGCCAAATTTAACATTGCTGAATATCATAGACACTGATGATTGTTATGAGTATTCTATAACCTGGAATGTTTTTATGATAAAATATGGGGGAATCTTCTCTTACTAGCTGTCAGGGAAATATTTTTGGCTACTTTAAGGTTTTGCAATTAGTTTAGTTAGTGTTTTTACAATACACACAATATTACAAAGATTCAGAAAAATATTTTTTAAGATTTTCATATAAGTAGTGGTTACTAGCTAAATTGAATTTCCGAAGAAATAAAATTTAATTGGCTTTGAAAATAGTTATTGAGCCCTTGCTGGTGTAGCTCAGTGGATTGAGCACAGGCCTGAGGACCGAAAAGTGACCGGTTCGATTCCCAGTCAGAGCACATGCCAGGGTTGCAGACCATGTCCTCAGTAGGGGGCACATGAGAGGCAACCGCACACTGATGTTTCCTTCCCTCTCTTTCTCCCTCCCTTCCCCTCTCTATAAAAATAAATAAATAAAATCTTTATAAAAAAGTTAAAAAACTAAATAGTTATTTAATAAGTGTTTGGGTACCATTAATATAGAACAGAATTTGTGTAATAATGGCTTACCAAGCATATTTTGTTTAGTCTATTTTTAAAATTTGATTAGTTATTAATACTAAAAATGTAGAAATTTAGCATCCAAATTCTAACCTTCCTTCACAAGCCATCAATTTAGTAGAATGAGGCTATAGTTCCAAGTGGCTCTAGTCAGCTGGAGTTAAGCATTAGCTTCCTACTCTAGACTGGTCTACATCCCTCAATTTTATCATAATCTTACCCCTACCAATCCCTAATTTAATTATGAATCTTACTTGTTTAGGACCTTAGCAATTAGATATTTTGGCTTGTGATCTAGCTTTAAATTAACTCTTTATAGCTGTATATTCCTGTAGTGGTGGATGTCAATGCCATTCATTCCCCATGTCAGGGAACAGCTAGAAGAGAAGCATAAGGAGGGGCATGTGGCCACCTTAGGGACATTCAGCTCTGGTGAGGGAATGGATGGATTTGGAGCTCAGGCCTAGATTTGGGCTAGGGGTGTAGATGTGGGGTAATTGGCAATGTGAAAGAAATAAGATCACTTGTGGACTGTGTGTAGAAAAAGACCATCAGAAAGCCCCTGTTACAGAGAGAGGCAGAGTAACTCAAAAGGAGATGGAGGCTGTTGGAGATATGGGATAAAAAAGTAGGAGCTTACATCATGGAACAAGGAACAGTGTTCAGAAGTATAAACCTGTCATAAAACTGTGAATGAATAAGATTTGGTATTAACATGGCATTGTGACTGACACAAAAGTAAACACAGTTCATCATCTTAGAATATTTTTTAAACAGATTTTATTTATTTTTAGAAAGAGGGGAAGGAAGAGAGAAAGAGAGAGAGAAAAATTGATGTGTGAGAGAAACATCGGTTGGTTGCCTTTCATATGTGCCGCAGCCAGGGACCAGGTGCACAGACCAGGCATGTGCCCTGACCAGGAATTGAGCTCAGGAATTGAACTGGTGACCTTTCACTTTGTGGTAAAACACCCAACCAAATGAGCCTCACTGGACAGGGCTCATCATCTTAGAATCTTTTTGTCCTATTAATTGTTATTCTATTACAGTAGTCCCAATTTCCCCCCTTCACCCTCCACTCATCCCAACCCCTGTTTCCGTAGTCAATTCCCACAATGTTGTCCGTGTCCATTGGTCAGTCATAAATGTTCTTGTCTGGCCCCTTGCCCTCCAGTCACTAACAGTCTGTTCCATTTTTCCATGTCTGTGATTTTATTTTGTTTGTTAGTTTATTTTATTAATTAGATTCCTCTGATAGGTGAGATCACATGGTATTGGTCTTTCACCAACTGGCTTATTTCACTTAGCATAATATTCTCCAGTTCCATCCATGCTGACGCAAAAGGTAGGGGTTCCTTCTTTCTTTCTACTGCATAGTATTGCATTGTGTAAATGTATTACAGTTTTTTTATTCACTCATTTACTGATGGGCACTTAGGCTGTTTCCATTACTTAGCTATCATAAATAGTGCCACTATGAACAGATGGATGCACAAGTTATTTTGAATTGGTGATTTGAGATTCTTAAGGTATATTCTCAGAGGCAGGTGAAAAAGCAGTTCCATTTTTAATTTTTCCATATTCCATACTGTCTTCCAAAATGGTTGCACCAGTCTGCACCCTCACAGTGTGCTAGGGTTACCTTTTTTCTGTATCCTCACCGGCACTTGTTGTTTGTTGATTTGTTAATGATAAACATTCTGACAGGTGTGAGGTGATATCTCATTGTGGCTTTAATTTGCATCTCTCTGATGGCCAGTGATGTTGAGTGTCTTTTAGTATGTCAATGGGCCATCTGTATGCCCTCTTTGGGGAGGTGTCTATTTAGATCATTTCCCCATTTTTAAATTGGATTTTATGTCTTCCTGGTGTTGAGTCCTATGAGTTCTTTATGCATTTTGGAGATCAAACCCATTGTGCAGTGTATCAATGGCAATGTGTTCTTCCATACAGCCAGTTCCCTTTCATTTTGATGATGACATTTTTAGCCACACAGAAGTTTTTTAGTTTGATGTAGTCCCATTTGTTTATTTTTTCCTTTATTTCCCTTGTCCTAAGAGATATGTAGCCAAAAATATTGCTATGTGGGATATCTGAAATTTTCCTTCCTGTTTCCTCTAGGACTATTATGATGTCATGACATTTGTTTTTTAATCATTTTTTATTGTTATTCTATTACTATCTCAATTTTTACTATTTACTATTTCTATTGTTATATCAATTTTGTCCCCTTTGCCCTCATCTGCCCATACCACCCCTGGCTCCCACGGTCAATTCCCACAATGTTGTCATACATGTTCTTTGTCTAGTCTTTCCCCTCTCTTTCCACCATTGTTCCTCTCTCCACTGGTTGCTTTCAGTCTGCTCCATGTTTCAATTCCTATGGTTCTATTTTGTTTATTAGTTTATTTTGTTCATTAGATTCCATTTATAGCTGAGATGATAAGGTATTTGTCTTTGGCAGACTGGCTTATTTCACTTAGCATAATACTCTCCAGTTCCATCCATGCTGTCACAAAAGGTAGGAGTTCTTTCTTTATTTTTCATGGTATTGCATTGTGTAAATATACCCCACTTTTTTGATCCACTCATTTACTGATGGGTACTTAGGCTGTCCCAGGATTTGCTATTGAAAATAGTGCTGCTATGAACATAAGGGTGCATAAATTCTTTTGAATAGGTGTTCAGGATTCTTAGGGTATATTTCAGCAGTGGAGTTGCTGGGTCAAAATCACTTTCATTTGGACTTCCGCCAAGATGGCTGCATAGGTGAATGCACTGCAACGCCGCTCACAACCAGAGAGTTTAAACAACAAACTCAATAGCGAAAAATAAACAACGAGAACGAACAGAATTAAACTGAAGGGAAGTCCGACACCCGGAAGTTGGGGAGGACGTACATCCAGGCCAGTAAGCAGGGCAGAACCAAGTGGAGGAGCGGAGTGAGAGGCAGTTTGCCCAGAGGGACTCACCCCATGAGCGCCTAAACAAAACACGACCCTGAACAACGGGGGAACCCCGCAGGCCGGCAGCGTAACCGGAGAGGCCAGTGGGAACCAGCAGGGCCTAGACTGGTGGAAAAGGCAGTGGGGAACTGGGGAGCAGAGGGGGATAGAGAACAGTGGTGAATGGTAGACGCCATTCCTCCCTCCTAGGCCCCGCCCCCAGAGGAAATGTCACAAAAAAGCGACCCAGGTTACCAGGCACCGACAAACACCTAAGACTCCGACAGGTGCGCCGAAATAAAAAAGAATGAAAATGGCCAAAATGAAAGATCAGAACAAATTACAACTAACGGACGAAGAGATAGGCAAATTAACAGATGTCCAGTTTCAAACACTGGTAATCAGGATGCTCACAAAACTGGAAGAAAGGTGGACACAAATAGTTGAACAAATGAAGAATACGATAAAGATAATGGAGGAAGATTTACAGGGAACCAATAGGGAAAAAAAGAAAGCCGGGACTCAAACCAATGGGGTGGACCAGAAGGAAGAAACTAGAATTCAAAAAAAATGATGAGGGACTCAGGAACCTCAGAGACATTTATAAACGACCCAACATTCTTCATCACTTAGTTGTATTTTTTCTGGAGCTTTGATCTGCTCTTTCATTTGGGCCATTTTTTTTCTTGGCGCACCTGGTACTTTAAGGGGCGAAGCCTTAGGTGTTCACCAGGCTGGGGCAACCATGTCACTGCATTATGATGCTTCTTGTGGGGGCGGGGCCTGAGAGGGAACAATGATGCTTGATCCGCTCTCCGCGGCTCTCAGTCACTTCCCCCACTGCCCGCAAGCAAGATGTGCCCTTCTGTGCTGGCTTCCGGGGTGGGTGGGTTTGTGTAGTTCTAAGTCCCTGTGGGTCTCTCCACTGAACTCTCCTGTGAGGCTGGGAGTTCCTCCCACTTCTGCCTCAACCCCCACAGGTGTTCTCAATCTGTGGTTTGAGGTTTTATTTTCCTACAGTGGTGGGTTGTTTGGTCTGCTCTGCTCCCCAGCTTTTTCTCCCGGTTTATCTGCTTACGAATGAGGGACTTCCCAGTCCACCAGTCTTGGCCTGCTGGTCCGTGGGCTTCTCCAGGTGCCCCGGCTGTGTTTTGGCCAGGTGCGCCTGCCGCAGGTCTTTCTGGGCAGCTTCAGTGTAGCCCGCCCAGCTCCACAAACCGCAGTCTCACTGCATGTGCTCTCCACCAGGCTCCACTCCGCTTACTGGTCTGGATGAACGTGTCTTCTTTAACTCCTTGGCTGTCGGACTTCCACACAGTTCAATTTTCTGTCAGACTGGTTGTTTTTTGTTTTTTTAAAACATTGTTTTTCCTCTTTTGGTTGTGTGAGGAGGCACAGTGAGTCTGCCTACACCTCCATCTTGGCTGGAAGTCTCCCTTTGCCCATTTTTTAATTGGATTGTTTATCTTCTTGATATTGAGTCATATGAGTTCTTTATATTTTTTTGAGATCAAACCCTTGTCTGATGTATCATTGGCACATATGTTCTCCCAAATTTGGTCACCTTTTCATTTTGATGATGCCATGCAGAAGCTTTTTAGTTTGATGTAGTCCCATTTTTTAAATTGTTTTCCCCTTTATTTCTCTTGCCCTAGGAGATATATTGGCAAAATAAATCTTGCTACATGGGATGTCTGAAATTTTTCTGCCTATATTTTCAGTAGGACTTTTATGGTATCATGACTTATACTTAATTCCTTTATCCATTTAAAGTTAATTCTGGTGTATGTGTACGTTTGTGGTCTAGTTTCACTTTAGCGCATGTACCAGTTCATTTCTCCAACAACATTATTGAAGAGACTTTTTTACTCCATTGTATACTCATGCCCTTTTTGTTGAATATTAATTGACCATAGAGACATGGGTTTATATCTGGGCTCTCCATTCTATTCCATTGATCTCTTGGTTTGTTCTTATGCTAGTATCAGACATTCTTGATTACAGTGGCCTCATAGTATAGTTTAATGTCAAGTATTGTGATCCCTCCAACTTTGTTCTTCTTTCTCAGGATTGCTGAGGCTGTTTAGAGTCTGTTTTTGTTCCATGTAAAGTTTTGAAATATTTGTTATAGATCTGTGAAATATATTATTGGTATTTTATAAGAAATTGGATTAAATCTGTAGATAGTTGTACTTCTTAATGATGTTGATTCTTCCAATCCATGAACATGGCATATGGTTCCAATTATTTGTCAATTTGTCATCTTCCTCAATTTCTTCCTTTAGTGTTCTATAGTTTTCTAAATACAGGTCCTTTACCTCCTTGGTTAAATTTATTCCACCATATTTATTTTTCTTGTTGCTATGGTAAATAGGATTTTTTTCTTAGTTTCTCTTTCTGATAATTCATTGTTTGTATACAAGAGTGCCATTGATTTCTGAATATTGACTTTGTATCCTACAAGTTTGCTGAATACACTTATTATGTCATGTAATTTTTTGGTGGAGACTATAGGTTTTTCTATGTGCTCTATCATGTCCTCTGAAAATAATGACAGTTACACTTCCTCTTTTCCAATTGTGATGACTTTTATTTCTTTTTCTTGTCTGATTGCTGTGGCTAGAACTTTCATTACTATGTTGCATAAGAGTGGTGAAAGCAGAAAGCCTTGTTTTCTTCTAATCTTAAGGGGAAAGCTTTTCATTTTTGCCTGTTTGGTATAATGCTGGGTGTAAGTTTCTCATATATGACTTTTATTATGTAGATATATGATTCTTCTGTTCCCCATTTGCTAAGTGTTTTTTATCATAAACAGGTGTTGGATTTTCTCAAATGCTTTATCAGCAGTTATTGATATGATCATGTGATTTTTACTCATCATATTTTTGAATGGCTGAATATTGATACAATTATTTATTTTTTCTCCCACCACTCCCTCCACTCCAGCTATCCCCACTTCACACCCTTGATCCTAACTTCCTTTGGCTTTGTCCATGTGTCCTTTATACATGTTCCTGACAACACTCCCCCCCCCCCATTTTCCCCTCCCATCTCACCTCTTGTCAATCATATTTTTATGTGGTGTGTTACATTTATTGATTTCTGAATATTGTACCATCCTTGCAGCCCTGAGATGAATCCCTATTGATTATGGTGTATGATCTTTTTAATGTTTTTCTGAATCTGCATTGCCAGTATTTTGTTGAGGATTTTAGAATCTATGTTCATCAAAGATATTGACCTGTAGTTTTCTTTTTTATTGTTTAATTACCTGGTATTGGAATGAGGATGATACTTGCCTCATGAAGACAGTTTAAGAGTTTTCCCTGTTCTTGAAATTTTTGGAATATTTTGAGAAGAGGAATTAATTTGTCCTTAAATATTCTGTAAAATTCTCCTGTGAATCCTTCTGGTCCAGGGCTTTTGTGTGCTGGGAGTTTTTTGATTACTGCTTCAATGTCACTAGTTGTTATAAATATATTCAGATGCAGAATGTTTTCTGCATATTCCTGATTGAGTTTTGGAAGCTTGTTTGTTTCTAGAAATTTGTCAAATTTTCCCAGGTTGTCCAATTTCTTGGCATATAGTTGGTTTTAGAAATTTCTTACAATCCTTTGTATTTCTGTGGTATTTGCTGTAACTTCTCTTTCATTTCTGATTTTATTTATTTGGGTATTCTCTCTTTTATTATTTTTTTATTTTTTAATTATTTTATTGTTGTTCACTTACAGTTGTCTGCATTTACCCCCCACCCCCAACCCCAGGCAAACCCACCTCCCTCCCTTGCTTCCACCCTCCCACTTGGTTTTGTCCATGTGTCCTTTATAGCAGTTCCTGAATACCCTTGTCCCCATTATCCCCTTCCCCCTCCCCTCTTGTTACTGCCAGATTGTTCTAAATTTCAATGTCTCTGGTTATATTTTGCTTGCTTACCTCACAAGCGTCTTGGCTGTGGCTGATCTGAGTTCCCTGGTAGCTGATCTGGCCTCGGTGCCTTCTCTCATGAGTCCTTATATAAAACCCCTTAACATTTCATATAGTAAAGGCTGTGTGATGATGTACTCCTTGAACTTGACCTAATCTGAGAAGCACTTTATCTGCCCTTCCATTCTAAATGAAAGTTTTGCTGGATAGATTATTCTTGGCTGTAGGTCCTTGCTTTTCCTGATTTGAAATACTTCTCTCCAGCCCCTTCTTGCTTGGAAGGTCTCCTTTGAGAAATCCACTGACAGTCTTATTGGAATTCCTTTGTAGGTAACTGTTTCCTTTTCTCTTGCTGCTTGTAAGATTCTTTCTTTATTCTTGATCTTGGGTAATGTTTTTATGATGTGCCTTGGTGTGTTCCTCTTTGGGTTCCGCTTCTTTGGAGTTCTCTGAGCTTCTTGGACTTCCAGGAAGCCTATTTCCTTTGCCAGATCTGGGAAGTTTTCCTTCATTATCTGTTCAAAAATACGTTCAAGTTCTTGGTGTTCCTCTTTTCCTTCTGGCAGCCCTATGATCCGGATGTTGGGTCGTTTACAAATGTCTCTGAGGTTCCTGAGTCCCTCATCATTTTTTTGAATTCTTGTTTCTTCCTTCTGGTCCACCTCATTGGTTTGAGTCCCAGCTTTCTTTTTTTCCCTGTTGGTTCCCTGTAAATCTTCCTCCATTATCTTTATCGTATTCTTCATTTGTTCAACTATTTGTGTCCACCTTTCTTCCGGTTTTGTGAGCATCCTGATTACCAGTGTTTGAAACTGGACATCTGTTAATTTGCCTATCTCTTCGTCCGTTAGTTGTAATTTGTTCTGATCTTTCATTTTGGCCATTTTCATTCTTTTTTATCTCGGCGCATCTGTCGGAGTCTTAGGTGTTTGTCGGTACCTGGCAACCTGGGTCGCTTTTTTGTGACGTTTCCTCTGGGAGCGGGGCCTGGGAGGGAGGAATGGTGTCTGCCATTCACCACTGCTCCCTACCCCCCTCTGCTCCCCAGTTCCCCACTGCTTTTTCCACCAGTCTCGGCCCTGCTGGTTCCCACTGGCCTCTCCAGTTATGCCGCCGGCCTGCGAGGTTCACCCGTTGCTCAGTGTTGTGCTTTGGTTAGGCGCTTGCGGCATGAGTCTGTCCGGGCAAACTGCCTCTCACTCCGCTCCTCCGCTTGGTTCTGCCCTGCTTACCGGCCTGGATGTATGTCCTCCCCAACTTCCTGGGTGTCAGACTTCCCTTCAGTTTGATTCTGTCTGTTCTGGTTGTTTATTTTTCGCTATTGAGTTTGTTGTTAAAATCTCTGGTTGTGAGTGGCGGCGCAGTGCGTCCACCTACGCCGCCATCTTGGTGGAAATCGTCTTCTCTCTTTTATTCTTGATAAATCATGTTAAAGGCTTGTCAATTTTGTTTATCTATTTAAAGAATGAGCTCTTGGTTTTGCTGACCCTTTAAATTGTTCTTTTAGTCTCCATGTCATTAATTTCCCCTGACCTTGATTATTTCCTTCCTTCTACTCACCCTGGGCATTTCTCTTTTTTGTTCCTCTTGCCTTTTCAGATGTAGGGATACGTTATTGAGATTTTTCTATGTTCTTTTGGTAGGCATTTATTGCTATGACATTCCCTCTTAGGACTGCCTTTGCTGTGTCTGATAGGTTTGGGGCTCTTGTGTGTTCACTTTCATTCATTTCCAGATAATTTTTGATTTCTTCCTTGATGTCATTGTTAACCCATTCATTATTTAATAGCATGTTATTCAGTCTCCATGTGTTTGAATGTTTTTGAGGTTGATTTGTAGTTTCAAGCCATTGTGATCTGAGCACATACTTGATATGATTTCAATTTTCTTGAATTTGTTGAGGCTTGTTTTGTGTCCTACCGTGTGGTCTGTCTTTGAGAATGTTCCATGTGAATTTGAAAAGAATGTATATTTTGCTTCTTTGGGGTGAAAGTTTCATATATATTGATTATGTCCATTTGATGTAGAGTATCTTTAAGTGACACAATGTCCTTATTTATTCTTTGTGTGGATGATCTATCCACTGTTGACAATGGAATGTTAAAATGCCATACTATGATTGTGTTGGTAATATAGTTCTTGAAGTTCTCCAAGATTTTCTTTATAAATTATGTGCTCCTATGTTGTGTGCATATATGATTATAAGGGTTATATCTGCTGTTGTACTATTCTTTTACATATTATGTAGTGACCTTTGTTGTCCCTTTTTATGGCTTTTTATTTGAAGTCTCTTTTGTCTGATATAAGTATTGCTTTTCTTTTTATGCCTGTTTGCTTAAAGTATGTTTTTCCATCCTGTCACTTTCAACCTGTGTACATCTTTTGTTCTGAAGTTGGTCACTTGTAGAGAGCACATGTCTTCGCATCCATTCAGCCACCCTATGTCCTTTGATTGGAGTGCTTAATCCATTTACATTTAAGGTTATTATTGATCAGCACTTATTATTTGCCATATTTTTGTTCCATATTTGTGTTTGCCATATTTTTCCATGTTTGTGTTCCTCTCTCTCTTTCTTCTCCTTTTCATAGCAATCTACTTAGCATTTGTTGCAGTGCTGGATAGGTGAAGATGTACTTTTTTAGCTTTCTTTTGTCTGGGAAGTTCTCTATTTCACCTTCCATTTTAAATGAGAACCTTGTTGAATAGAGTAGTCTTGGTTACAAGTTCTTGCTTTTCATTAATTGGAATATTTCATGCCAGTCCCTTCTGGCTTGTACTCTTTATGTTGAGAAATCAGCTGATAGCCTTATCAGAGCTCCTTGCATGTTACTAGCTGTTTCTCCCTTGCTGCCTTTAAGAGTCTCTCTATGTCTAAATTTTTTCACTTTAATTATGTTTCTTGGAATGGACCTCTCTGGGTTCCTCTTAATTGGCACCCTCCATGCTTCCTGAACTTGCATGATTTCTTTCCTAACCAAGTTAGGGAAGTTTTCTGTCATTTTTTAGAAACAGGTTTTGTATCCCTTGCCCCTTTTCTTCTCCTTCTTATATTCCTATGATGCAAGTGTTATATTTCATGTTGTCATGAAGCTCCCTTATACTATCCTTGTTCATTTTGAGTCTTTTTTTCATTTTTTCCTCTCACTGTTTTTTTTGTGTGTGTGTTTTGTTTTCCAGCTCTCTGATTCAGTCCTCTGCTTTATCTAGCCTGCCTTTAATTCCTTCTAGTGTATTTCTCATTCCTGATATTGTAATCTTAATTTCTTCCTGGTCTTATTCACAATTTTTATGTCCATTTTCATGCTGCTATAGTTGTCATAAGTTCCTTGTAGCTGTAATAAAGTTCCTTGTAGTTCTCACTGAATTTGACTTTTTATCAGCTCAATTTCCAGGGGTGGGTCTTCCAACTTCTGACAGCACTGCATGTATTACCTTCAGATGCCTTAAAGGGGACTTCTGTTGTGATTGGGGTGGACCCCTGGGTCTCCCCTGGGAGGCACTGTTCAGTCTTCTGGGAAAATTGTGGGTGTGTTCCCCTTGCCCCTACAACACCCAGCTTAGTCTGTCCTGGCTTATTTCCAATAATGTATAGTTTCTGGTGAACTAGCTGCCCATTTCAAGGGAGGAGCCAATCTGTGTATGAGGGTCAGCTCTTTTTTGCTTGGTGCTGATGGCAGCTCTATGTGAGAGCCAAGGCAGGGTGGGGCCCTGATTCTCCCTTGATGTACTGATTTATGATATTTCTGTCTTGCTGGTCTCAGTGGCATAGGGCCCTAGGAACCACTGTATTTTGTTTCCCTGAGAGGAGTTCAAAATGGGCACTTCAGGCATTTCTCTTCCTAAGTTTGTACTGCAGATATGAATCCTACAGAGAGTTCTTGAGCATGATTTGCCTGTTTTGCAGAGCTTCCCCATTGTTGGGTATGGTGCTTGTAATCTGGCAGGATGTGGGGTCTGGGTATACCCATCTCTTCTCAGAGGTATGAACTCTGCCAGGGAAGGTAACTCTACCTGGCTGTAAATAACCACAGGTGCTCAACTCTTGCTCATTCAGTTCCTTGCCCTCACAGCAGACCCAGTCCCAGACTCTCCACTTTGGGCAGCCTCTGGCCTACTAGCCATACTGGGATGGGGCCCAGAAATTCCCTTGCTATGTAACTTTCTGATTTCTCTGCCCATCTGTATTTAGTGGGAGCGAACCACACTTTCAGTCTTGTCTCTTTGTTGGCTGGGCTGCTGTGCAAGGGGTCCCTGCCCAGCATGCTTCAGCTCCACTTTTAAAAAGTCACTCTGGGAACACCCACTGCTGTACCAAGTCACTGTCCAGTTCTTCAAACATACCACCTCTCCAAAAAGCCAAAAGTCTCTCACTGTCACAGCTGGCTACAGCCTACCTCTGCCTGACCCAGGTGCATGTGGAAACCCCTCTGTCTCTAGCACTCTTGGTTGGCATTTGATGCTGCAACTATGGACATGCTGCTCACTTGTGTGTGTAGCCTGCATCCCCCCAATTTCATATATCCTTCCAATCACTCTCAGCCTAGGCATGGAGGTTCTCTGTCCTGGGAGAGGAGGGAGGTGCAAAGCTGAAATTTGTGACTAGTCTCTCCATCGCTGCATGTGCTGCATATGAGATATTTCCCTTTCAATCTATAAAATCTCCTCACTCTGCACTGTGAAGTGTCTTTTGTACTCCTTGGTTGCCAAACTTCATATCAGCTAAGGTTTCATTGATTGTTCATGTTATTTGTTGGAAGAACAGTTGAGAATCTGAGTTAGAGGCAAGAGCAAGTGACCTCAGCTTCCATCTACTTGGCCTCCATCTTCTCTGACCACCCCCAAATCACTTTAATATAAATTGCTTAAATGTTCCAATAAAAATACATAGGGTAGATGAAGTGATAAGACAACAAGACCTATATATATGCTATCTAACAGTACCCGCATCAGAATGAAAAAGACACAGAGAGAAAAATAAAGTAATGTAAAAAGATATGAATAAAAAATTAAAATGCTGGGATAGCAATACTTACATCTGACAAAATAGACTTTAATCCAGAGATTATATAGTAAGAGTTAGTTAAGGACATTATATAATGATAAAAGAATAATTTAACACAGAGATATATCTTTGTAAATATTTATGCACCTCAATATATAAAGCAAATCTTTTTCCCAAAGTTAAAGCATTTTTATTTTTTATTTTATTTTTAATTTGTATTATGTTTCAAGTACAGTTGTCTCCATTTTGCCCCCACCACTCCTTCCTGCCCCACCTATCCCCATCTACCACCATTGATCCTACCCAACTTTGGCTTTGTCCATGTATCCTTTATACATGCTCCTTGATGACACTTCCTCTTTCCTCTACCCATTTTATACCCCCTTTCCCCTGGTTCTGCCAGTTTGTTCTTTCTTACAAAATTATTTTACTGTTGCTCAATTATAGTTGTTTGTATTTACCCCTGATGGTTTCCCCCCACCACAGCCAAAGCCATCTCCCTCCCTTGCTTCCACCCCCTCTTGGTTTTGTCCATGTGTCCTTAAAGTTGTTCCTGAAAACCCTTCCCCCTATAATCACCTCCCACCTCCCCTCTGGTTACTGTCTGATTGTTCTTAATTTCAATGTTTCTGGTAACATTTTGCTTGTTTTTTTCTTTTGTTGATTATGTTCCTGATAAAGGTGAGATCATATGATATTTGTCCCTCACTGCCTGGCCTACTACACTTAGCATAATGCTCTCCAGTTCCATCCATGCTGTCCCAAAGAGGAGGAACTCCTTCTTTCTGCTGTGTAGTATTCCATTGTGTAAATGTACCACAGTTTTTTTATCCACTCATTCACTAATGGGCACTTAGGTTGCTTCCAGCACTTGGCTATTATAAATTGTGCTGCTATGAACATTGGGGTGCACAGGTTCTTTTGGATTGGTGTTTCAGAGTTCTAAGGGTACAATCCGAGGAGTGGAATTGCTGGGTTAAAAGGCGGTTCCATTTTTGGTTTTCTGAGGGAATTCCATACTATTTTCCACAGTGGCTTCATCAGTCTGCATTCCTACCTACAGTGCACTAGGGTTCCCTTTTCTCCACATCCTCTCCAACACTTGTTTGTTGATTTTTTTATGATGGCCATTGTGACTGGTGTGAGGTGGTATCTCACTGTGATTTTAATTTGCATCTCTCTGATGGCTAACAATGATGAGCATCTTTACATATGTCTCTGGGCCCTCTGTATGTCCTCCTTGGAGAAGTGTCTGTTCAAGTCTTTTGCCCATTTTTTAATTGGGTTTTTTGTCTTCCTGGAGTGGCGTCGTGTGAGTTCTTTATATATTTTGGAGATCAAACCCTTGTCTGAGGTATCATTGGCTAATATGTTTTCCCATATAGTTGGTTCTCTTTTCATGTTAATGCTGTTTTCTTAGCCATACAGAATCTTTTTAATTTAATGAGGACCCTTTTGTTTATTCTTTCCTTTATGTCCCTTGTTTTAGGGGACATATAGGTGATAATGTTGTTGTGTGGAATATCTGAGATTTTCCTGCCGATATTTTCCTCTAGGACTTTTATGATGTCATGATTTATATTTAAGTCTTTTATCCACCTTGAAGTTATTTATGTGTATGGTGTAAGTTGGTGATCAGGTTTAATTTTCTTGCATGTAGCTGTCCAGATCTCCCAACACCATTTGTTGAAGAGGCTATTTTAACTCCATTTTATGCTTCTGCCCACTTTGTCAAATATTAATTGACCATAGAGACTTGGGTTTATTTCTAGGCTCTCTATTCTGTTCCATTGGTCTATGTGCCTGTGTTTATGCCAGTACCAGGCTGTTTTGATTACATTGGCCTTGTAATACAGTTTGATATCAGGTATTGTGATCCCTCCTGTTTTGTTCTTCTTTCTCAAAATGGCTGCAGCTATTCAGGGTTGTTTATGGTTTCATATTAATTCCTGAAATTTTTGTTTTATATCTGTGAAATGTATCATTGGCATTTTAATAGAGATTGCATTGAATCTATAAGTTGCTTTGGGTAGTATGGCCATTTTGATGATGTTACTTCTTCCAATCCATGGGCATGGTACATGCTTCCATTTGTTTGTATCTTATTTAATTTCTTTCTTCAGTGTCGTGTGGTTTTCTTACTATAAGTCTTTTACCTCCATGGTTAGGTTTACTCCCAGGTACTTTATTTTTCTTGATGCTGTATCAAGTGGGATTTTTTTCCCCCTGATTTCTGTGTCTGATATTTTGTTGTTGCTGTACAAAAATACCTTTGATTTCTGAATATTGACTTTGATCTCGCTGTTTTGCCAAATTTATTTATTAGATCGAGTAATTATTTGGTATGGCGTATAGGATTTTCTGTGTACACTATCATGTCATCTGCATAAAATTACAGTTTTGTTTCCTCCTTTCCTATTTGGATGCCTTTTATTTCCTTTTCTTGTCTGATTGCTGTGGCTAAAACTTCCAATACTATGTTGAATAGAAATGGTGAAAGCTGACATACTTGTCTTGTTGCTGATCTTAATGGGAATGCTTTCAGTTTTTGTCCATTGAGTATGATGTTGACTATAGGTCTCATAAATGGCCTTTATTATTTTGAGGAGTACTCCCTCTATTATCACTTTGCTGAGTAATTTTTTTATCATAAATTGGTACTTTACCTCATCAAATGGTTTTTCAACATTTATTCGTATGATCAAATGATTTTTGTCTTTCATTTTGTTTATGTGATGTATTACATTTTTTGATTTATGAATATTGTATCATCCTTCCATCCCTGAGATGAATATCACTTGATCATGGTGTATGATCTTTTTAATGTATTGCTGTATGCAGTTTACCAACATTTTATTGAGGATTTTAGTGTCTGCGCTCATCAGCGATATTGGCCTGAAGTTTTCTTTCTTTTTTATGTCTTTACGTGTTTTGGGACTGGGATGATGCTGGCTTCATAAAAAGAGTTTGGTAGTCTTCCATCTTCCTGGGCTTTTTGGAATAATCTGTAAAGGATAGGGGTTATCTCATCCTTAAATCTTTCTAGAATTCTTCTGTGAAATCATCTGGTCCAGAGCTTTTGTGTATTGGAAGCTTTTCCATTACTTCTTCAGTTTCATCAGGTGTTATTGGTCTGTTCATGCTTTCTTTTTCATTCAATTTTGGAAAATTATATTTTTCTACAAATTTGTCCATTTCACCTAGGTTTTCAAATTTCTTGTCATATAGTTCTTTGTAGCAATTTCTTACAATCCTTTGTATTTCTGTGGTATCAGTTGCAGTCTCTCCTCTTTCATTCTGATTGTGTTTATTTGGGTCCTCTCTCTCTTTTTCTTGGTGAGTCTGCTTAAAGGCTTGTAGATTTTGTTTATCTTTTTAATGGACCACCTCCTAGATTCATTGATCCTTAGAATTGTGCTTTTAGTGTCTATGTTGTTTAATTCTGCTCTAATCTTGGTTTATCCTTTTTATTTGCTCTAGTCTGTCTTTGTTTCTGGTCTTCGAGTTCTTGTATGTGTAGGGTTAGGTTTTTTATTTGAAATGTTTCTATCTTTTTTAGGTAGTCCTCTACAGTTTTGGCCAGCAACCTTCACATATTCTGGGATACTGTTGGCTGTTCATTCTGTACCTGAGAAGATTGGCTAGGTGTTCCACTCATGTACAGAGGGAAGTGGACTCAGCTCCCACCTATTTCACCACCATCTTTTCCTGCCAGTTCATTCTTTATTTCAGTGTCTCCAGTTATATTTTTTTGCTTGTTTGTTTTGTTGATTATTCCCCACTTATAGATGAGATCATATGAGAGTTGTCTTTCACCACCTGGCTTATTTTACTTAGCATAATGATCTCCAGTTCCATCCATGCTGTCATGTAGGGTAGGAGCTCTTTCTTTCTTTCTCCTGTGTATAATTCCATTGTGTAAGTGTACCATAATTTTTTGATCTGCTCATTTACTGATGACATTTAGGTTGCTTCCAACACTTGGGTATTATAAATTGTGCTGCTATGAACATTGTGATGCATAGGTTCTTTTGAAATGGTGTTTCAGGATTCTTAGGGTATAATCCCTGTAGTGGAATTGCCGGTTCAACAAGCAGTTCCATTTTTAGTTTTCTGAAGATATTCCATATTTTTTTCCACAGTGGCTTCACCACTCTGTGTTCCTACCAACAGTGTACTAGGGTTCTTTTTTCCCACATCATCAGCACCTATTGTGTCTTTATTTGTTTGTGATGGCCATTCTGACTAGTTTGAAGTTATAAAGCGAATCTTGATTTACATAAACGGAGAGGCTGACATAGTGCAGTCTTGGTAGGCATTTTAACACCCTATTGGAACATCAATAGATAGATCTTCCAGATGGAAAATCATGAAGAAATGATGTCCTTACACTGCACACTAGCACAGATGGATTTAATGTATGTCTTCAGACCCCAATCAGCAGAATATACAGTTTTTAAAGTGTAATGGACTATTTTCTAGGATATACTACATGTTAAGACATAAAACAAGTATTAATACATTTAAGGAAACTGAGATCTTATCAATATTATTTTCTGATCATAGTGGCGTGAAACTGGAAATCAAAATTACGAAAAATACTGAATAACACACTGACATGTAGGCTAAACAATGTCACTAAGCAATGAATGGATTAACAAAAGATCAAAGAAATCAAAAGATACCTTACAACAAATGCAATGAGAACATAACAACCCAAAATCTATGGCACACAAACAAAGCAGTCCTAATAGGTAGTTTAATAGCAATGCAGGTCTACTTCAAGAAACAAACAAACAAAAAACTCAAATATAACTTTACACTTAAAGGAACTGGAAAAAGAAAAACCAATTAAGTGCAAAGTGAGTGGAAGGAAGGAAGTCACAAAGATTAGAGCAGAGATAAAAGATAGTGAATCTAAATGAAACAATACAAAGATCAATAAAAACAAGAGCTAATGATTTGAACTGATAAACAAAATTGGAAAATCTTTAACGGGACTCATGAAGAAATATAACGAAGAGGGGACAAATAAGTATAATCAAAAATGAAAAGAATTAGCAAGTGACTCCAAAGAAATACTAAGGATTCTAAGAAAATAATTCAAAGAATGATAGTCAACAAATTGCACAATCTGAATAAAATGTGTAAATTTCTAGAAACAAAAAATCTTCCAAAACTAAATCAGGAAAAATAAGAGAATTTGAATAGACAGATTACAACTAATTTAACTGAAGCAGTAATCATTAAACTTTCTTTTTTTTTTCTATTACACATTAATTTATTTTCTAATTTACTACATCATCATTTACATTCTTTCTTTTTTTCCTTTCAAAATGTATTTATAGTAAGTATTTTTTGTTTAATTACAGTTATTTGCTTCCTCTCCCCTCCCCTCCTCCCTTCCCTCCCATCCCACCTCCCCCCCAGCCTCCCTCCTCCCTCTTAGTTCTGTCCATGTGTCCTATACAGTGATTCCTGAGAACTCTTCTCCCCATTGTCCCCTCCCCCCTCTCCCCTGTCTATTGTTAGACTGTTCTTAATTTCAGTGTCTCTGGTTATGTTTTGCTCGCTTTCTGCTTTTGTTGGTTATGATCCAGTTAAAGGTGAGATCATATGGTATTTGTCCCTCACCGCCTGGCTTACTTCACTTAGCATAATGCTCTCCAATTCCATCCATGCTGTTGCAAAGGGTATAAGCTCCTTCTTCCTCTCTGCTGCATAGAATTCCATTGTGTAAATGTACCATAGTTTCTTGATCCATTCATTTGTAGATGGGCACCTAGGTTGTTTCCAGCACTTAGCTATTGTGAATTATGCTGCTATGAACATAGGAGTGCAAAGGTTCTTTTGAATTGGTTTTTCAGGATTCTTAGGGTATAATCCCAGTAGTGGAATTGCTGGGTCGAAAGGCAGTTCCATTTTCATTTTT
>PVJI01019342.1:0-31261 GCA_004026765.1 Micronycteris hirsuta
ATATGATCTCACCTTTAACTGGATCATAACCAACAAAAGTAGAAAGCAAGCAAAACATAGCCAGAGACATTGAAATTAAGAACAGTCTAACAATAGACAGGGGAGAGAGGGGAGGGGACAATGGGGAGAAGGGTTTACAGGAATCACTGTAGGGGACACATGGATAGGACTAAGGGGGAGGAGGGAGGCTGGGGGGGGAGGTGGGGCTGGAGGGGAAGGGAGGAGCGGAGGGGAGAGGATGCAAATAACTGTAATTGAACAAAAAATTAAAAAAAAAGAAATAAGATAATTAAAACTAGCAGGGGGAAAGATAGAAAAGCCCAGGTTTAAAGAATTTAGCCTTAATTGGTAGGCTTAAGTGACTAATGCATATGGAAAGCTGTTATTCCAAAATTGTGAAGCTTTTGAATAAAGGCTCCTTTCCTTTATCACCAAGACTTTGTCTCTGGAATTTGGTCTGGAGGGTGGCGGCAGGCAGAAGGACCCCAACTGCTGTCCTGTAACAAGAACACACAATGAAGAAAGGACAGTCTCTTCAATAAAGAGTTTAGGGGAATCTGGATATCCATACTCAAAATTATGAAATTTAACTTATCTCATGCTATACACAAAAATCAATACAAAATGGATTAAAAGCTTAAATACGAGAACCAAAATTGTCAAATTACTAGTTGTAAACATAAAGGAAAAGTTTCTTGACACTGGTGTAGGTTATGGTTTTTTTGGATATGACACCAAAAACACAGGCAACAAAAGCAGACATAGAAAAGTGGGATTCCATACAACTAAAGAGAGTCTGCACATCGAAGAAAACAATCATCGGAGTGAAAAGGCAACCCTAAGAACGGGAGAAAATACCTCTGCAAACCACATATCTGATAAGGGGTTAACTTCCAAAACACATAGGGAATTCATACAACTCTATTAAAAAAAAAAAATAAGACAATCCAAATTTTTTAAATGAGGAAAGGACCTAAATAGACATTCCTCGAAAGACATCATACAAATGGCCACCAAGTATGTAAAAATATATTCAACATCATTAGTCGTCAGGAACAAGCAAAGGAAAGCCACAATGAGATGCTGTCTCACTTCTGGTAGAATGCTTGTCATCCAAAGCCAAAGGGTCACAAGAGTTGGGAGGATGTGGAGGAAAGGGAACTCTGTATGCTGTTAGTAGGGATGTAAGTGGTAGAGCCTTTATGGAAAACAGTATGAAGTTTCCTCAAACAGTTAAAAATAGAACTACCATCTGATCCAGCAATCCTAGGTCTGGGTATGTATCCAAAAGTAGTGAAATGGGGATAAGGAATAACCACACTCCCATGTTTGCTGCAGCATTATTCACACAGCCAAGATGAGGAAACAACCTAAGTGTGTATGAATTGATGAATGGATGAATAAAATGTGAGATGGATAGGAAGATAGATATAAATATAAAATGAAGTATTATTCATCCTTAAAAAAGAAAGAAATCCTGCCATTGCAACAACATAGATAAACCTGGAGGACTCTATGCTAAGTGAAACAAGCCAAACATAGAAGTATAAATATCGTATGATCTCACCTTCTACGTGGAATCTGAACTAGTCAAACTCAGAAGCAGAGAATGGAATGGTGGCTTCCAGGTCTGGGGGCGAGAAATTGGGAGATATCCGTCACAGGATACAAAGCGTCAGTCATACAAAGAACGTAAGTTCTAGAGATCCGATAAACAACACTGACACTTTGTTTTCTTAAACCAGTCTGAACAGTTCCGTTTGTATTTTTTTGTCTCTTTCTTACATTCTATTAGTCACTCTAAATCTTCTATATCAAATATAAAGATTTATTGTAGGAATTCTATACAAATATACAAAGATATTAACTCAGAGAACTGAATGAAAACAGATCTTAGTATTATTACAAATCTGTAAAGCCAATTAAAATCTTGGTGACTTTTTATTTCTAATTATATACTAATTATTCAGGTAGCAAAGCTAAATCATAATATTTAAAGGCTAAAATCAAATTAGAAGACAGTGTATTCATATCTTACTTAAAGGTTTTTGGAGCTATTTTAAAATTTTATTTTCACCAAATACTGTACATTTAACTTTTAATCCCCCAAATATTTATTATCTATTGTGCTGTGCCAGGGACAGGGTATATAGAAAGAAAGAAAATAATGCATTGCCTAAAGGTGTAACAATTTAGCAAAAAAATGAAAAAGTACATAAACAATTATATATAATGACAAATAGAGATCATTGTTTTGTAGGAAACCAACAATATATTATGATTCCCTATTAACATCCCCAGTCTTGACAATTCACTAGAACTACTCACAGAACTCAGAAAAGCACTGTACTCACAGTTAACATTTATTACAGAGAAAGAACACAGACTGAAATCTGCATCAGGAAAAGGCAAATGGGGCAAAGTCTAGGAGAAACCAGGTACTAGCTCCCAGGATTCTCCTCAGAGGGGAGATGCAGCCGCATGCACTTAATTTTCCTGGCAATGATGTGAGACAATGCATTTTTTGAAGTGTTGCCAAACAGGGAAGCTCACCACAGCTTTGATGTTCAGGCCTTTTATTGGGGGCTCGTCACATAGCTATGTAGCTCCTGCATGATTGACACTACTCAGATTCTAGACCCCCATAGCAAAAGCAGTCATGCACCCTAAGTCACATTGTTAAGGATAAACTATCTAATCAAAATAGCATGGTGCATGCCTAAGACCTCAGGCAAACAAAAATCTCATATCAGGCAAAATACTCCAAAAGGCTCAGTATTTTATCTTCAAGGAGATGTGAAGACAGGTCTTTCTTTGGAATGTGCAGGATTTTCACACTGGCTTGCTGAATGAACTTTTTACGCACAGTGTGAAAGAGAACAACAGGGTATATCTTGTCTTAATTGGTCCTTCAGAGATTCCCTCAAAGAGAAGGAAGCATTAATCTGAGACTTGAAGGATGAGTAGGCAAAAAGTAGAAGAGTCTTTCAACAAGAGGGAGCAGCAAGTGTGAAGGCTCTCAGATGGGAGAGAGCTTTAGGCCAGCGTATTTGAAAGAGGGCGACTAATCCAAGTATAGACTGGCCCAAACAAACACAGAAAAGTAGACAGGGACCAGACTGCACGGAGCCCGAACAGCTGTATCGAGAATATTCTACTTCACGTTTCTCTCATGTGCGACAGAAAATCATTGGGGCGTTTTAAACTTTTTAATTTTATTTTTTAACAAAACTATTCTGGAAGCTTCAAAACAAATGAATTGAATGAATTATGAGCAACATGAAGAGAGCAGTTGCAAGGTTACTGAAATTGTCCTGGTACAAGTGACTGTAGCTTGGACTAGGGATACAGTGAGGATGAAGAAAAGTAGATGGATTCAAAACATGTTTTGGTGCTAGGGGAGTCCAGGATCACTCCCAGGTTTCTGGGGTGGGTAACTGGGCCAATGGGAGTTGTATTTACTCTAGCAAGAAGCCTGGAGGAGGATCAGATTCACCAGGGAAAGTGTTTTATAGTACACACACTGAGTAATTTTGTGATGCATCCCACAAGTAGCAAAAGGACCAGAATGAAAGATAGCAATTTCATCCAACACAATCGCTGATTCAATAACTACTTATTAAACAGCATAGTTTGTTTTCTTTTGTTTTGTTTTTCCCATTCAAATTCCTCACTCAGCAATTCTGGCAGAGGGGAGTCACTAACCACTTTTTATAACAATGTTAATAAGAAAAACAAACATCCTTGCCCTAGCTATGCTTCCTTTCCTCCCCCACTGAGAAAGGTTGACTATTTGAGGGAAAAGAAAGAAATTCACAGTAAGTGAATTCACAGTAAGTCTAAGATTCTTGATGTGCAAAGATTTCTGGGTTGTGGCCCACCATCTGTATAAATATACAAGTACAACTCTGAGGATCCGGCCAATTAAGTGCATAATAAACCGCTTTCAAGAAAGCAATTCATAAAGACCTGCAGGTTTAAAGCCCAACATTAGAGCAATAAGCCATAAGGGAACAATGGCAGATAATAGAAAGAAAAGAATCAAAATTTTTAAATCTTTCATTTACAACACCTTTCTTTTTATTCTTGACTGATATTTTTAACTTTTATGCATTTGTGGGATAACTCAAATATAGTAAAATATATTTTCTCTAAATTCTAACCAAGATGATAATAGTCTAGATAAAGTTAAAAAATTAAGCATAACTTCAAAAAGGAAAGGTCTCCAATAACTAATTTGTTTTCTACCATCAAAGATCTCAATACACGGCTAATGCCTGAGAAATGCAAATACTTTCTTTGACAACCTTAGCGATAAAATTTATTTTTAAATAAGCGAGTTTAAGATCAGGTGATACAGATGATACTGTCATGGACAAAACCTGTAGCTAAGCTACATGTCACCTCTATTGCACTACTTTTATCAATTTAGGTAATTCTTACACCTTAGTCATGTAGACTCATCATTTCATTACCCTCCAATGTGTTGCTTTTAAGCAAATGACTTATAAATAGCACTTAGCATATTGCTCTACTGCTACAAGCCCTTCAGAGTTGGACACTATAATGAGTTTTTGTGTTTTATATTGCTTTTTTCCAAAATAAAATTAATACATAAATACATAATTTTAAAAAGTAATGCATATGGAACATTTTCAAGTCATACTGACAGTCATCTTAGTAAATTGTCTTCAGAGAAGTAAATTATGAAGTATCCATCAATAAAGCACATTGGAGTCATGGAAAGTAACTTCACTTCGCCGTCACAATGTGTTGCTCTGATGCGCTCTTCAGGCATGGCTGACACCACTTGATGCTTATGATCAGGCAGAAGAGGCATTATTCCATCCCAATGCACTTCTACCAAAGGGCACGTCTGTTTTAATAACTTTTCAGACGGCCAACACAGAGCTTTCCTTCAGAGCTCTGGGTCACTTGTGTGATCTACACTGATTTCTGTCGACATGTAAATGGGAACCAGCCACTTAGGGAAGTGAATCTTCGTGAACTTTCAGATCAATTGAAATGAACTATGGATTTGTTAGCTGTTGAACTCTTTTGGCATTTGCAAATTTTGATCTTCAGAAAGGAATTTAAAAATAAACAGGCAAGGGAAGAAAAGCCTGCCTCTGAACTCAGTGACCCAAAGTCACACTTGCTTCTTTGGCCTCACAGATGGCTTCACTCTGTTCTCAGAGAGTTTAAGGCCGGGTTATGCTGCAGATGGCAGAGCACTCACAAGCTTCTCGGGAATGATGGGAGCAACGTGGAAAAGATCATGGGCATTTGATGATTAATATTCTGGACCAGTAGATATTTCAAATCCCCTTTTGCTCTTAAGTTTTTGAATAAAGTTATCTTCGAGTAGTTAATAAGATATTTGAACACATGAATAGATTTCTAGGCCCACGTGTGTGTTTGTGAATGTGTAGTTACATTTTGAATTCAACCTATTACAAACCTATGTAGAGTTGAGGTCACCGAGAGTCTGACTTTCCAATAATAATGTATTAAAGCAACTCAGTTAGTCTTTGGGTAGTTAGCATGATCTTATATACATTCAATTTAAAAAGGTAAAGATTAAGCAATCGTTTCAAAAGTTCAAAACACTAGTGAACATTAAAGCTTGTATAATAAAAACTCCAAAAATGATGAAATGTCTTGGTACTTTGTGTAGCTACAAAAAATAAAGTGGCTAGTGATTTTATTCTGTTCAAAGTGTACTGTAGTGAAGCCACAAACAGAAGGGAAAAAGACTCATCGGTAGAACAGACTGACAGTTATCAGAGGGGAGGGGTTTGGGGCTGGGTTAAAATGATGAAGGTATTAAGTAAAAAAAAATCATTGACAACAGTATGGTGATTACCAGAGGGAAAGGCAGATCGATGGAGTAGAAAAGGGTAAAGAGAGGATAGAGAGTGACTGAAGGAGACTTGATTTTGGGTGGTGAACACACAATACAATATGCAGATGATATATTGCAGACTTGTACACCTGAAACCTATATCATTTTACTAACCAGTGTAATCCCAATAAATTCAATAAAAATGTTTAGGTGGCCTAACATAAACACAATTCTTAACATGTATTAGGTACGCAAAAATATTTGTGGAATTAGTGAGTCATTCACTAAGTTGGCCTTTTAAAGTGTCCACCAATTATGCAATTAAACAGAGTTCCTTTGACTGAGACTCAGCACCCCAACTGGGATCTTGAACAAACACGGCTCCTTTTCAATGTCTAAGTCTTATCTCCCGCTCAGCTTTGTCAGGTTCATTTTAGACCTCTAGAAATCTGGTAAACACTGCCTGGAATTTTCTTTCCTATTATTTATTTTAGATTCTCAATTAATTTTTATATATTTAGTTTACATATTGTGTATATAATGCCACAGATGGCACAGGTTTCTGAGCCCTCAGGCAATGTGTATGTTTCAAATAAGCCAAATGGTAACTTCAAAGCAAAAGGTCAAAAGAGGTGTTGCGATGGAAGTCACAAGAAAATGTGCAATTATAGGTTGTGCAAGAAGAAAAGGAAGGTTGAGTTCAAAAGGTTAGGCATTAAGGATCTACCAATAACCTATAACAACATTTTACTAATATTTCCTGTTTAGTTCATTGCTTAAAAAACATGTGTGTGCCCATTGTTTGTCATAACCAAAATTCTCCTTCTCCAGAGGTAAGTCTCATTAGGTTAGAAATATGTTTAATTTTCTCTGAACAATTCCTAGAAGAGCTCAGTGCCAAAGGCATGCTTGCTTCTTGTTGAAGACGATTCTTTTATTACACATCTTACTTCTTCAAAAAAAACTCCTTCACTTCAAAAGTAGTTTCACAACCTTTGCATTATTTGTTTAGGCCCTGCAGGTACCACATGGTACCTCCTCTCCAAGGTCCCCTGGTGTTTGTTTCAAGAAAACACACCAGCAGCCAAAAGACAAAGAATCTGTGAATTAACTTGATGGGAGCTTCTCACGTGTCGAGCTCGCATATGGTTACTGAACGGAAAGAGAAAAGGACCCTGCTTGTTTTTGAAGTATTTGGGTAATTTTGTTTGTGCTGCCATATGGCACCACACCCCTCAGCCTGTATTTCAAATCTTTTTTTTTTTTCTTTGGGCCAGGCATAGTGATAAAAAGAAGAGGAGAAATTAGAGTTTGGAGGTTTAATTATCTTCACATGCTGAGGACCTAAGACATACCCGACTTTCCTGTATTTATCACATGGACTCACTTGGGATGTCTCTTTTTATGGCCGCCTCAAATCACTGCTGTTGATGCCCAGGCAGAGAAGGCTACCACCTCCAGACAGGAAGTGTGTGATCTTGAGATGATTCCCAGATGTGGAAGTTCAAATTGACAGCTAAATGCACGCTTCATTTAAAATAGCATTTTACATTTAAAAAGAAGGAAAGAGACCTGTACAATTTTTAGAATATAACTTTTAAGCCTTTAAGATATCGCCTGGTAATTTTTATAATGGAACTTAATGGGGTGAAAACCAAAATCTTGAGAATTTAATGAAATGTATCTGTTTAGGACTCAAATTGATATCAAACATTTAAAGCGGCACATAAAAACACTATCTTCCAAACACTAGGACAGTTACACGATTAAAAAAATAAACATAACCCTCAAAATGTTTTCTTCCTCATTAAATGTCAATTGTTTCAAGAAAATCAACACCAATGTGCAGTTCAAAGGTGGTCCTACCCCTGATGGCATAGTATTTCAGGCATAAAATTCTTCATCTCCACCCTCACCTATCCCCAAATAAACAAAACCTTTGGGTCTAAGTAATGGCTTTTGAAATAAGCCATTGCTCTATTGATGCTACTGGATAGAGACAGTCTGTCCCTCTTTGGCTGTCTCCTTGCTGTCAAGAGCCCTCCAGAAGGCCACAGCCCCTTCTTGTCCCCACCCTTCCTGGGGGTTTACGTGGACTCTGAGGAACTGAGAGAGAACTTCTGACCACGCAGCTTTAGCACTTCAAAAGCTAGCTGAAGGCCAGCCTCAAGAACACCATGAAAATAAACATTGGAAGTAACAAATCCTTCACTTCCAGAGTTTGTAAGCCAAACTTAGACTTTTCTCTTTCAACAATAGATTGGTAGAATGTTCTAAACTAGGAATCCTGGACAACCTGTACGCATAGCGGCAAGATTGTCAACTTCTATTCACATTTTAGTGTCTCTGCCCATAAGATATACACTGCCAGTTTTCCATTTGGAGAGAGGTGAATGATAATGGCATAATTAATAGTAATAGAGCTAGTACATCTCTACAAACCATTTGTGCATTTAAATGAACACTCCAACTCTGGAATACTTTTGCATTGATATTATTAAAACCTTTAGATCTCTATTTTAACTTCTGAAAACAATTTACCTCATCAGTTTCATATCAAAGACAAAACTGGTACACCTCATTTAAATATAATTTCCATCTTTGTTTTCTTTCAAGAT
Organism: Micronycteris hirsuta; assembly: GCA_004026765.1. NCBI lineage: Eukaryota > Metazoa > Chordata > Mammalia > Chiroptera > Phyllostomidae > Micronycteris > Micronycteris hirsuta. Next base: position 8,464 of record PVJI01019342.1, read on the forward strand.
TTCAAACTTTTCCTTATAACAGGCCTCCTACTGTTGCATCACTCAGCTTTGGAGCAATTGCTCACATTCTACCTCATCTACATATACCCCCAACTATGCAGGGCTCTCTGAAAATTTACAGAAATTTCTTCATAAGAAATGAGGCAGAATAAGAAAATCAGATGGTGGACCAGATGGCTAAAAGAACAATCTCAGCTCAAGATAATATATTTATTTCACACACCTCACCTGGAGTCCACTAAGCAGTGAGAGGTTGCATGTATTTGTCAGATGCAATACCAGACAGCATTTCAGAATGAAACTACAGTGGAGAAAAAGGATGAGTGCCCACTGTGGAAAAAAAACAAACCTCTGACTCCAGGCTGAATCCTCTTCAGATAACGAAGGTGACGATTCCTTCAATGGGTTAAAGCCCTGGCATATGGTTTGTGGTCCCTAAAGACAGACAGAGCCTAAGGACAGAGGGCAAAGTGAATCTCTAAAACTTGGGAGCTCATCAAAAAGTACAGCTGACCTTTAACTTTTGAATGAGAATCAGAGGTAAGGAAAAAAATTAAGTTCATATCATACACACAAGTCTTTAGATTACTCATTTGCCCTAAATGTCATTCTTTTATATCTAGTATAGAGAAATACCATTCCACTAAACAATCCAGAACACTTGTAATACTAAGAAGAAATTGCCCGAACTTTGAATAAAATCTCTTTCAAAGCATAACTAAAATTTTTGCAGTTTAAATGGATTGTTTAAATGATTCCATTTAGAGTTATTTCTGATTTCTTTTGAGACTTATAAAATGGGCTGTTTCCAGCAAACACAAACACAATAAACTCCTCTCTGATAGAAAAGGAAAGATAAATCAGATAACAAATTGATACAACTTTCTTGTTTTAGGATTTGCAACTGGCTCTATTTTTAGATTTAAATATCTAAATATCCATTCAGGTCCTTTCACATAGTCATATAATTGCTTTGAGCAAAATAACTTGCATTTGTAAGATAATGCAGAGGATTTGTTAAGATGGGGGCTACTGCAAAGAATAGGGGCTTTTGAGTTTAGGCTTCACTGCTTGTTATCTGTTTCACTTAGGAGAGGTTACTTCAGTTTCTGAGCTTCCGGTTCTTACCTTGCAAAATAGTCCTGAGGCTCCCCTGAGATAATTGATAAATATAAAATAACTTAGGCAACATCTGGCAGATAAGAGATGATTGATTGATAAATTTTAATTGTGCACTCATGGGTGACCAATCCAAAGAGAAATTAAATCTTTAACTTATTTCTTTGGTACTTTACCCTAACCAATTAAATTCATTACTCAGTGTTAGTATGGTCTGTGATCTCAGAAGAAGATCTGGGACCAAATAAGATAATATATCCAAATACTTTAATATGCATTTTATGCACTCTTTAGTATGAGTTTAATAAAATAGTCACCTAAGGGCCTGAAAATGATAGGGCTTCCTTAATTAAATAAATGGCCGAGACCACAGAAATAGGACCAATCAACTTACATTCTTCTGAGTGGTTTATTAAATTTAACTTTTTAAATCCTTTCAACAACCCTATAAGCTAAGTATTACTATTACCCCTGTTTTCCAGATAAGGAAACAGAAATGTAGCAAATGAGTGATCTGCCCCAGATAGTAGTTACCTTAGTATAGTATGACTACCACATACACTACTATATAACAGTAGTTGAAGTATACTAGGGATACTGGCTTCAAAGTAAACCCCAAATTTGACAACTTCGGAGTCTAGTAAAATTAATTTTGCTAAAATTAAAAGAAACAGACATCCTTGGTTTCAATAGGAAGAAATTCTTCAGGACGACAAGATGTTCAAAAATAACATCATTTCAACTCAGACAACTCCACTTTGATGATACGGCAAGAGAGAGAAGACTTTTTATTTCTGTAGTTTATTGAGTTACTACTCATTCACATCATTCAATCTGTATTGAAATGTGAAGTCTGTGATGGAAAGCACCCACCAGGAATTGAGAGATTCCATTTGTCTTCAAACTGCCTTCAATCTATTAAATGTGATTTTTAAAAACAAGCCACAGACTCTTCCACTATTATGATGTCTATTTGAAACAATTTATAAATTATCCAGATAACACAACACATAAGCAAAAGTGTATCTAAACCCTGTCGATTTCTCCCCATTATCAGTGCCACAGAACTATGCTTATTGTTTCGCATTTAATATTATAATAGCATGAAGATATTCTTTTAGTTCTAAAATATATCATGGCTTCCATCTTTATTTTCAGATTATTTTTAACTTCTGAAAGCATCTTCATTAAATCTAGAATACCATATTCCCATGTGATTAACTGAGTCAGTACATCTACTTTGTTAACTTGAAATCATATTATTAGGGTTATGCTAATAACAACTTTTTTTTTAAAGAGACATGATAGTATTTCTTCTAGAAAGACTGTTCAGCAGGGTTTGGGGGAAAAATATAATCACAATTACAGCTGCATAAATATACTTCACATGCTGTATTGTATGTTTAGTAATCTGAGACAAATGATAAAATGTGGCCTGGAAAAAAAAAGTACTCTATGTTGATAATATTTAGTACTCTATGTTGATCTGCCCTTGCATGCTACTACAAATATGCCATCTCTACTCCTCTGTGTTTGAACATCTGAGAAAAAGAAAAAGACGTGCACATGGTGCAGCCAATACACTTCAGGAATTGAATGATTTTTTACTTGTCGGTATACAATGGACAAAGTGTGCTAGGATCAGAGTTAGAGTTTAACAGAAAGCCTATGACTCACATGAATAATCATGTGAATGTGTACTCAGAATGATATATTTACTCAAAATGATGTAATATTTACTAAGTCAACTGTATAGCCAGCTTTACTATTTTCGACCAAAAATTTGTTACTAGCTGACTGTCTGAACTGACTGTTAACTGAAGCGTCAAGACAGGTTGGTTCATACAGAAGAATGAATCCATCATAAGTTAAGAGGCCACATATCCTGAAATGAGAATTAGGAAAATTCCAGAGGGAATTAGAATACTGGAAATGGGGAAAGGCGTCATTTTTGGTCAATTTTACATTACCCTGAAACCAGATATCCCCAAGTCTACTCTTCAATTTGATTTTCAGGGCCTGCCTGGGCTAGTCAGTAAGATTTATGAAATTTCTTGTGCTAAAATGAACACAGATGAAGTGTTAAAATATGGAACAGAGATGATGTGAAAGTCACTTGGACGTTGAATAGTCAGCAGTCACCAGTTTGTCAACCATCAAGTGTGTACTAACAGCCACATGTCATCCAGCAACATAGGGCAGGGCAAAAGTAGGTTTCTAGTTCTTCATATGGAAATAATACAATGATTAATAAATAATAATACAAGAATAAACTCTGTTTCATGCACTCACAACTGTAAACCTACTTTTGCCCACCCTGTACATCCAACCAAAATGTGATTAAATTCATTTTTAAGGTGACCCATTATACTGTTGAATCAATAGTAAACTGCAGTAATAAAATCCCCAACACACCCATTCTTTTCCTGTGATCACAATCAAGGATTAAAGGAGAGTCTGTATATAAAGCTTGTGACACACTGGTTTATATACAGTAAACACTAAACAGACATTAATTTTTATACAATGATGAAAGAGTTACTTTTAAAAGTTTAGATGGTTAGAAGAGGGTTAAAAAGTAAAACATTAAGATAATAAAAATTTTGAAGACTGATAAATCAAAAAGCATTATATCATTTCAATATAGTTTAAAATTTTATAAAGCAGTTGGAGGACTGGGCAGGCAAGGTGGTGGCTGGAGGAGCGGGCGGTACTATATTCACATGTGGGTAAGCCAGGAGGAACAACTAGGGAGTGAGTGAGACAAACAGCACAACCCAGGATTCCAGCGCAGGGAAACAAGGCCTCAAAACCCCTGACTGAAAACACCCGTGGGGGTTGAGGCAGCAGGAGAAACTCCCAACCTCACAGGAGAGTTTGTTGGAGAGAACCACAGGGTCCTAGAATGTACACAAACGCACCCACCCAGGAATCAGCACCAGAAGGGCCTAATTTGCTTGTGGGTAGTGGAGGAAGTGACTGAAAGCCAGCCGAGATCCAAGCAAGTGGCATTGCTCCCTCTTAGACCCCACCCCCCACATACAGCGCCACAACACAACAACATAAGTTACCCCACCACAGTGAATACCTAAGGCTCCACCCCTTACTACATAACAAGTGTGCCCAGACAAAAAAGAAAAATGGCCCAAATGAAAGAACAGATCAAAGCTCCAGAAAAAATACAACTAAGCAATGAAGAGATAGCCAACCTACCAGATGCACATTCAAAACACTGGTAATCAGCATGCTCATAGAATTGGTTAAGCATGGTTGAAAAATAGAGGATAAAATGAAGGCTATGTAAAGTGAAATAAAGGAAAATGTACAGGGAACCAATAGTGATGGGAAGGAAATCGGGACTCAGATCAACGGTTTGGAGAAGAAGGAAGAAATGAACATTAAACCAGAACAGAATGAAGAAAGAAGAATTTTTAAAAATGAAGAGAGACTTAGGAACCTCTGGGACAACTTTCAATGTTCCAACATCCAAATCTTATGGGTGCCAGAAGGGAAGAGGAAGAGCAAAAAATTGAAAATTTATTTGAAAACATAATGAAGGAGAACTTCCCCAATCTGGCAAAGGAAATAGACTTCCAGGAAGTACCGGAAGCTCAAAGAGTCCCAAAGAAGATGGACCCAAGGAAGCACACACCAAGGCACATCATAATTACATTACCCAAGATTAAACAGAAGGAGAGAATCATAAAAGCAGCAAGAGAAAAGGAGACAGTTACCTACAGAGGAGTTCTCATGAGACCGTCAGCTGATTTCTCAAAAGAAACCTTAGAGGCAAGAAGGGGCTGGGAAGAAGTATTCAACATCATGAAAGGCAAGGACCTACATCTAAGATTACTCTATCCAGCAAAGCTATCATTTAGAATGGAAGAGCAAATAAAGAACTTCCCAGATAAGATCAAGTTAAAGGAGTTCATCATCACCAAGCCCTTATTATATGAAATGTTAAAGCGACTCATCTAAGAAATAGATCAAAAATATGAACACTAAAATGACAACAAACTAACAACTATCAACACCAAACCTAAAACAAAAATGAATTAAGCGAACAACTAGAACAGGAACAGAATCACAGAAATGGAGATCACATGGAAGGTTATCAGTGGGGAATAGGGAGGGAGAAATGGGGGAAAAGGTGCAGGCAATAAGTAGCATAAATGGTAGGTAGAAAACAGACACGGGGAGGTTGAGAATAGTATAGGAACTGTAGAAGCCAAAGAAATTATATGTACAACCCATGGACATGAACTAAGGGGGGGAATGTGGGTAGGAAGGGGGGGTGCAGGGTGGAGGGGAATAAAGGGAGGAAAATAGGACAACTGTAATAGCATAATCAATAAAATATATTTAAAAAAGAATCTCATGTTACATTTCAATAAAAATTATATCTTTTAATAAGAAAATAATTTTATAAAGTTTTTCTTGATATGCTCACTCAAGAAATACATTTTTCACACCCCCCAAGGACATCAGCAGTGTGCAAACCCTTTTAGGCACCTACAGATTCTGATGTGGGGGAAGAGATTTCCTGGAAACTAAATATTGTTCTCAGCTTAGTGACCTTAGAGTATTTACTTTTCAATAGATTTATTTCCTTGTTTTGTTATTAGCAACCTTGTTGTTATCTCATTTTTTTATGTGTTTCTGTTTCGCCTCATCTCTGTAGAATATTAGCCCATTAAAGCACAAGCACATTTTCTTATACTTCTGTTTTTAACTTCTAAAACAGAGTCTTGGCCAAAGGGTATTTGTTTATATAAGGATATTACCAATATTCTTTGCCAATATTGCTAGATTTGTTTTTCTGTAAATTCACTGCGTATGAGCTCCTTTCACATATTAGTTCTTTGGCAGAATTTCTTTATAAGTTTTAAAATGCACTGTTAAAAGATAATAAGCAGTAAAAGATAACCGAACAGAAAAGCACACATCTGAAAAGCACACACTCATTCTGGTGCAATATATTCTAACACTGAGAAACAAAGAAAGGAAGACAAGCTAAAATAAAAAGCTTTCAAATTGTAAGATAAAAAACAAATTCTAAAGTGATACTTCACAGTAATTTTACTGCCAACCCAACAGTATTGTTTTTTCAGAAATGGAAATAAAAAATTCATTGTTTATCTATTTCACCTTGTGCAATATAATATATAACAATAAAAAGAGAATTTGAATATTCCGAACCAATGGATAATTCAACCTGCTGTTTCTGTACCTCTATTTCTCTTTTGCCACCTGATATATCTTAAGGAATAGGATTGCAGAAAATATATTTTCCCTGACCTAGTGAAAGACTATAAACAAAGTAGCTAAGTTGCAAGTAAATTAAAGATGCCAGTCACCATGGGATATGCTGAGGGATGTGCCAGGACACAAAATATTCTGTCCTAAGCAAATAAGGTAGCTTGCTAAATACCAGAAAAGGGGGAGATGTTAAATGGAATATTCAATAGGATAAATTCTGCAATGACCTAGTTCAATATGTAAAGAATTTGATTTGAGGACCACTAAATCAATCTTAACAAAACATCATACTATTTGACCACAGACTGATTGCTGATCTAGAATGTGTATTTCTGCTGACCCCCAAAATGAAAATCACATCTATTTTCCTGTGGCCGTTTACCTGATGATGTGCCGATTCAGCCTCATGTGCACTCAAAGAAATTGAGCAAATGGAGAAATGAACAGAATGTAAGCGACTCGGAAGACAAATGGCCATGTGGTCTTCCTTTCAGAGCTGTTTTTTAACTGGCTCTCTATTCCTTAGGGAAGTGAAAATAATATGGATAATTCTTCCAATCAAACTGAAGGAAGATGCCAAATATACACAAAATAATATAAGACAACAATAGCAAATGTGCACATCAGATCACTTGGATATAATTAAAAATAGAAACCTATCTCATCTAAAATTGATTTCCATCCATGGAAAAATTCATCTCATGTGCAAGACAGGAGTAAAGGAATGGACGGGGCACGCCCACATACAAATTAAATCTGTAACTGTTCCCAAAATCAAGTGTCAAAGGGACCTAGAAATGTTGAGGAATCCCAGAAAACAGGAAGACATAATATAAAGTCAGAAACCACAACTTGAAGTCTGTGCAAGCTAATCTGCTGAAAAAGATGGGAATGTGATTAAGGAGTCAGGTACGCCTTCAGTGAGATAGAGAGAGAGCAAGAGAAGCCCGTGGGCATCCAGCAGGCTGCTTGGGAAGATGAGCGTTTCTCTTCCTTTGTCCGGTCCACCCTCCATACACTAGGCAAGAAGAGGGACCGGGGGGCCTGCATTTCAAAGGGGGCTGGGAGTGATAAGTAAGTACACGAAGCCCTCTGGCCAGAAGAAAACCTCTTTTAATCATGCCACAGCATTTGCTATGCTTTCCTCATAGAAATAGACTGTTTTTAGAAAAATTTATTTGTTTCAAATTAGGAGCTCCAAATGAGTATTTATAGAAAAAAAATAGTTTATCACATCATCTTGGTTTACTTAGTACAATAGGAGATAGATAAAAATTAGACAAAAAAATGGCTTTATATGTGGGTATAGAACATATATTGATAATCCACTTTGAATACAAAAAAAACTGACTCAACAAATATGTCAACCAGCTTTTGTAGAAAATTCTGCCTTACATTGAGTATTAAAAACACAGAACTTTGTATGGTGACAGATGGTAACTAGACATATTGTCATGATCATTTCATAATGTATATAAATATCCAATCACTATGATGTACATGTGAAACTAAGAATATTTTATGGCAATTATACTACAATTTTAAAATGTATATACACACAGAACTATAACCAAGTCTTTAAAAATAAGTGGAAATGCCTTATGATCAAAGTTAAAATGCTGTATCTGAATAAAACCTACCAAATCTGCTCATTCGTTTCGATGGAGGGTGAAAAGGCTTATCACACATAAGAGTGAGAAAACAGAGCTATCAGAGAGCTTCGCATCTATTCTACATGCTAGAGTTACATCCCTCGAACTCTCCCAGCATCCCCCTGACCATGTCACGTGGCGTCTGTCAACCCATGATATCTGCACTCTCATAAGGGAGCAGCAGTGACTCAGCAGTCACATCCAATAGTGATCGCCAAGAGCATTTTCTTCGTTCCGCTGGTCCTGTGGGGAGGGCTGGGAGGCTTCTAACGTGGGGAGGAACTGTCCTGGCTCTCTGTCCACATCCTCCATACCCCTAAAACGTCACCCCTGCTATGCTCCCACTGCACCAAGTTCCCTCCTCTCCCCAGTGTAATGCACTTCCCCGTGTACTGGCTCAGTCATCTCACAGTTCCTGTCTTCTTGCTTTATTAATCACAGTTTTCTCTACCTCCAGAATGAATACATTCTTGGACACCTCTATTTTTTCAATATACTCAATAACTTCTAAGGCTTTTCTCTATAGTTCTCGTCACACTTTTCCAATCTCAGCACCTCCTGAAATTGGAAACATCTAAAACAGGTGGTTCTCATCTTTGCTATCAGATGCTTTTCATGGGTATTCTGCCCTTTAATTTTCCACCGTCAATGAAGTTCCCCTCCTGACAGTTGTGCTTGAAGTCTGAACTGGAAGATGTTGAGAGAACTGTGCTAGCACAAGGGGAAGGGAGGGGCTTCCTCCCAGGTTTACAGAAGACAACTCTGACCAAGAGAGGGTCTACAGACAGACACCATGCATTTAGAATGCCTCAGCTGTGCCTGAAGAATTAATCTAAGAAATTAATTGGCTGAAAGCAAAACAACTGATGTTCAAAATGAGTAAGAGGCTATTTTGATTGAAGAGCCTTACAGATTCTTTTCACAGTGTAAATATTTCACACACAAATCTCTTTTTGTAAACCCTAATCACATTGTCTCAATCGCTAGCATCTGAACAGAACATACATTACATTTTTCCTGCATCAGGCAAGTATTTATTAGAAGATAAACATTTAAGTTCTTTCCCTCTTCATCAATTTTATTTTCATCAAACACTACACACACACACTCACACGCTCACATGGGGTATGTTTCTCCAGAGGGTCACTTCAGTGTCGACATGAGTGTTTTCACATAAAGCAGATGAAGGCAAAAAAGGAAGATGTTCACTAGTTCAAGTCCCACTTCTCATCTTGCAAGCAGTACCTTTATAAGTCACTTGACCATTACTTATACTCTCTGGATTGAAAAACAGCCTGCAGTTTATGATCAGTTTACTACCAGCCCATCTCTGCATTTCATGGCATCAATCCCTGTTGTGTTAGATATCTGATCAAAAGAGTACATGTAAATTGAATTTAAAGAACACGGTTTACCAGTAAAGCATCGTCAAAGAAAGTAGAAAAGGTTACGCCACCGCACGGCAGTAGATACAGAAGCGCCACGGAGCTCCCAGGGGTACCTGGACCTTCCGGGTTATTCTGCGTCCTGATGCGTCTGAGCGGGCCTCTGCTGGTTTCTCCTGTTGTTTTGTTTTCCTTCTCTAGAAAATTTCTCGAAACTGCCAATGAGGGACACTGAGCTCAATTTTACTCCTCTCATAAAATTTCCCATTATATGAAATTCCATAACTTGCTTTCCTCCATTTCAGTCATGCACAGAAAAAACAATTTCCTTTCATCTACTTCTAAAGTTAAATGCACACATTAAGTCCATTTTTGGAAGAGAAATTAAACTTTTATCCACTGGTTTCTTGAAGCCTCATAAGCTTAGCCACTCAGTCCTCTTTATCTGTTCTCGAGCGTTGTTTAGGACCTCATCTCAGCTGATAAATCAGGCTTTTCACCCAGTCACAGGGCAGTCCCTGACAGTATCCCCAAATCCAATGCTCCATCAAAACATCTTCCTTAGTAGTTTGGCCTTGATTTCAGCAAAATAAAATAAAACACCATTTGCTGTGTATCAAGGTATGATTCATATATACTCTTAACCTAACTACCAATAGACAGTATGACAGAAATATCACGTTATGGTCACAGTCCAATTCTGTGTCTTTTGTTCTGATACACCTGTTTTTCTAAATGATGTGAACTTAAGGAATGCAGAAATGGTACTGCTGAGGTAAAGAACAGGAAAATTAAGATTGACACAAAAATTGAAAAAATGACAGAACCTTTCTAAGACTAATTTCACTACAGTTCTTCAAAACTTAGTTAATCTGAATTATCTTATTAATATTTATTTCCATATGTTAATACTAGCTAGGATATTCACATAGCAAGTTAGACTACCAGTGGCCTACAAATAAGAGCTGGGCCATACAAAATATTCTATATATTTAGTTTCTGGAATTAATGTATGGAAGGAATACACTATAAATTACAATCCATATACAAAAGTGCTGTATTTTCAAATACTTTATTAGAAGGCCAACATACCCAGAGCTCACTACACTAAGAATTCTATCAACTTATCTAAAATTCAAAGAAAAAATAAATTATAAATACCAAAGTAATTCAAACTAAATAATTATAATTCTATTTGAAAGAGATGTGTTGTGATTTTGTTGTAAAATTGCTAGCACTTTTTAAATAATATAAAGTATTAAAATTTATCATATATACTTAGTGTCCGTAGTAAGGTACCCCACCCCCCAAAAAATAAAAAACCTAGAAAACAGGAATGAAAATGCCCTCTTGAGAGCTAATTTTACTGTTTATGACCAACTCATAACAAAAGGATCAAAATGAATTCAGATACAAATTTATCAAATGAAGCAGAATGGTCCCAAAGCCAGTAAAACTGGGCTATCAACTGACTTGATATCTAAAAGATTTCTGCATTTGAGAGGATTGATCAAAGTGTGTGTTGACAAAGATCATTCTCCCATTCTTGTTCAAAACAAAGGTAAAAACAGAAAATTATAGAACAATCCCTTATATTTGTAATTTGTAAGCATCGGCATAAGGGTAATGTACAGGTGAAGTCCTTTTCTGGAATCCATGCTCAACAGCTACCTGCTGGTTATGCTGCTCTGCCTGCAGGGAGGGAGAAGGTGAGGATCTGACAGACTTCAAAATCCTTATTTCTCTGTAGTATATTTTCACAGTAAAGTAACGAAGTGTCTGAATCTTACAGGATATGACCCTGTTGCCTAAGTTTATGTCACTTAAACAGGCAGGAATGGTTGGACTTATTTATCATTATATCTCCCATTACCAGGGCATAATTTAACACATATCATACTTGTATTCTTGATAAATATTTTCTGACTCAAAGAATTTTAAGAATGTGCAGTCTAACATCTTTTTGGTAACCTAGTCAATATGGCCAAAATATTTGCTTAATAAGTAGACATAAGAGAAAATCTGGTTTAAAATATTAGTTGTGAGGTAAGGTGTTAAAATGAGGTCACTTCTGAGAAAAGTGTCCTAGAGGGTGGACAAAATCCTATTTCAGAATACCACACATGAAAAGTGTAAAATTCAACAACGTAATGGATACCAACACCCAAATATCGGCATGGTGTTGAAAAAGCCACGTCGGTAGCTGTTAAACGTGTTGCCGAGCCTGTGGGCAACGATGACCGGGGACGGGCTGCGCATCTGAACTGCGGCTATGGTTTAAGTAACCAAGTAGCTCTGCAAGTAAGGGAAGAGTAGACAGGCCGGTATGGATGTCGTAATTCCTATCTCTCCAACATTTGGAATAGAGAGCAGCTACAAGCAATTATGAGAAAATAAATTCTAAACTTTAACCTTAAAAATATACACTAAATATTAATAGCCTCCTTTCCCCCCAAAGAAGAAAAAAAGCAAACCACCTGAACCTTCCATCCCAGTGCCTCATGTAAAGCAAAACATATACGGATTATAATTCCAAATCTATTTAGGTATAGAATAAGTAACATCCTGGAACCAGCTATGCAAAAGTACACAAATTATAGTTGAAAATAATTATATTTATATTATGCTGGTTTTGGCCTCTAACTCAGCATCGAATAGAAATAGTCAGCATTTTTGCATCATTCTTGACTTTATTGTTATTATTTAAATTTCATTTTACTGTGATAAGAACAATAATGTGAGATCTACCCTCTTAACAAATGTTCACACATACAATACAGTATTGTTCACTACAGCCCCGTGCTGTAGACCAGATCTCCAGAAAGTATTCATGCTGCGTAACTGAAACTTTATGCCATTGATTAACAACACCCCATTTTTTTACTCCCCATTACCCTGGGAAACCACAATTTCTCTCTCTGATTCTATGAATTTGACTATTTTAGATTCCTCACATAAAGGAATCATGCACTATTTGTACTTCTGTGACTCGTTTACCTCACTTATAAAGTCCTCAAGGTCCATCTATGCTGTTGTTACTGCAGACTTTCCTTCTTTTTGCAGGCTGAACAACATTCATCTAGCTAGCTAGCTGTGTATCTAAACGTTCTCTTCGGCCATTTGTCTCTCCGTGGACATTTAGGTTACTTCTTCATCTTGGCTATTGTGAATAGTGCCGCAGTGATCATGGGCATGCTACTATCTCTTTGAGATTCTGATTTTAATACTTTGAATAAATATTCTCTATTTTGTTCCATTGATCTACGTGTCTCTTGATACTAATGTCATATTCTTTTGATTACTATAATTTTCTAATATATTTTGAAATCAGGAAGTGTGACACCTCTAGTGTTGTTTTCCTTTCTCAAAATTGAGCTTGCTATTTCAAGTCCTTTGTAGTTCCATGTGAATTTTAGAATCGATTTCTCTATTTCTGTAAAAATGCCCTTGGGATTTTGATAGAGATTACATTGACTCTGTAGATAGCTTACATATTCTTCCATTATTTGTGCTCAACACTAATTATCAAATCTTCACAAAATATGAATTCCCAAAATGCACATTTGCATTGCATGCATGCAAATGTGTATATACGTGTATGTCATTATCTCCTAAACAAAATGGTATAAATCCATCACATGCATGACTCTAGGGCCTATTCAGAGTCTTTGTGCCCAAACTCCCTGTTATTCACATGAATGTGTGTGGAAGGGGCATATTTTTTAAAATAAAATGTACAAGTAATCAAGTACAGCTTCTCAGCAACTTTTAAAAAGCCGTTTAAAAAATTAGGGTGTTCATTGTCTTGCTTCTGACTGGTCTTTCTATAATAGTGTATATGTTTGGAAAGAGGTAAAACTTTAAAAATATATACACCCAAAAGATAGAAACAATGCAAAAAAATTTTAAAGGTGAACTAAGAAAAATGCTTAATTAGATATATCAAATATCTTCAGGCTTGATATGACTCAAAGTTCCTGATATATGTCTAAAAACCAATAAAATGACAATTGAATGAAGCAAAAACTGGTGTGGCAAAAATTATTTTAAGCCATGAAAAAAATTGAGATTACATTTTTATTTGATTCAAATCTTCAAACTACAAACCAACTCGATGACAAGTGAATTTGTCTGGGCATGCATAACTATTCAAAATTCTCCTACCAATTTCTCTCCAAAAACCACAGACAAATATTTACCAAAGTTCACAGAAGTCTGCTCAATAAATTAAAAAATGTCAAAGTAGTAAAACAATTACTATGCATTATTCTACAACACACTTTGACTTTTAGTAAAACCTGTGACTTAATTCCAGAGGTACAACTTTTCTTCTTTGAGTTGCATACGGAAAGTGGTAAAAGTGCGAGTGAAGGAAAAGCTGGGAAGTCATTATGCTTATTCACTTGTAACCTCATTAACTTGCAACATAGCTAATGCACCTTCACTCGGTTGCCACCTCAAAGGTTCCTTCCTTGCCTTACATTCATTTTCACCCAGCCTAATGCCATCTGCATGCACTGCACCAAAAGCATCATTGCTGGCTCACTGGTTTGCACCATGTATTGACACAACATTGAAATTTACTCCCTGGTTTACCACCTTTACGGGCTTTAGGCCACCTTTCAGAGCCCCCCAAACCAGGCACTGAGTGTCTCTTCCCACACAAGCACACTTTTAGTAATAACTGAGTCACTTATGCTAACTCTTTTTCTTGAGGACTTAAAATGCTTTAACAACATAGAAAACCATGAAGTTCATGAATAACACTGAGGCAGCTAAAGAAAGCTTTTAAAACTCAGCTGATTTAAAGTATCCAAATGACCCGTTTCTTCTACCACATTCTCAACCTCTCCCTGAGATTCTTTTCCAAACCTGTCTCCAATCACTTCTTACACACACAAGCTCTTCATGCAAACCACATCAAACACATGACAGTCACTTTATGACTCTGTGTCTTAGTCTGCGATGCTCTTTCTGCTGGAAAGTTCTTCCCTCTCTTTTTTAGTAATACTTGGCAAAGTCCCATTCATTTTGAGACCCTGCTCGAAATTCACTACCAATCTATGGCTTTGCCAAAATTTCCATTCAATTTTTAGAGGAAAAAAAAGGCTTCCTCAGGTGTTCTCTGACAGATCATTATATACACTACTTTTACAGTGTTGCATTATGATACTGGCTTTATGCACTTGTCTTTATTGGATCTTCACATTTAAATGACTTTAATAAACATTTGTTTGACATTTGGGGGCTGCACAGCATCCAAATATCTTTCCTATTTGGAGTAGGGTTGTCAGAATTAGGAAAAACAAATATAGGACTCTCAGTTAAATCTGAACATACTTATACTAAAATTTAACTGCTATTTATCTAAATTGACATTTAAAGTAGAATCAGCGGCATCCCTCCCAGACTACTTTGCCTGTTGCCATAACTGCATAGCCTGCCGTGGTTCCTGATTTCCCCCAGCTTAATTCATGGTCTTCTCATCAATTCCAACTTCCAAACTCTGCTTTATTTTATTTTTAAATCAGTTCCCTGCTCTATCCCCTAAGCTACGGGTGTCAAACTCATTTTCACCAGGGGCTACATTGGCTTCACGGTTGTCTTCAAAGGGTCAAATGCAATTTCAGCTCCTTAACAGTTAAGGAGTAGTTACATTTATACCACCCTAAAATTATTTTGGACTTACTGCAAAGTAAGGCTCAGGGTATGGTAGGTGCTCAATACACATTTGAATAACAGAAAGAAGGACTAAATTCTTCCAAATGCATTTCCCATTCAAGTTGAGCCAGAATTGATTTTTGTTTTAAAACCAATATATTTGTTGCACATTAAATTATTTTAACAAACAGAAACACAGAAACTTAAAGCAGTATCATGTCCACCACATTAAAAATAAATTGCATTGAAGTTCCAAGATGGCTACTCAGTAGATGGAAGCTCCGTCCCCCTTGCTCCCAGCATCGGACCATCTTGCAGCTTAACCACAAAGCAATCGACTCGAAAATCCAGCTGAGTGTGAGTGAGAGTGGCTGTGAGTGAGCACGTGTACTCAGTGTGCAGGTGTGTGTACAAGTGTGTGAGAGCCTGCCCTCCTGCAAGGGCACTAAGGGGTGGGTGGCCTGGGCTCCTCTGGCAGAGCCACTGCGGCTGCAGCTGCCAGTTCTGCGTGTCTGGCTGTGCAGACTTGGAGTGGGAGCCAATCTGAGGAAATTACAATATCCTCCTTGGGAAGAAGCTGCTGGAGTGACCGCGCCTCAGCACACTTGTCTCTGTAACCTCCAACCCAGGCAGGGTCATGCACCCCTCCACCACTGGGAGCCAGGATCAGGGGACTGTGGAACTTCCTAGTGAGGGGGCTGTCACCTCCCCAGCCCCAGACACCTCTGGAACCACAAATGGGACAGAGTCTGACTGAAGAGCCTGCAGTTTGGCAGAGGAGCCTGGAGTGCCAGGGGTTGAGAGAGGGACCTGGGGTGGCGCTGTCTGCAGAGACCACAGAGGGAGTGCAGAGATGCTGAGGCTGAGACTCACTGCTGGGAGCGGCATGAGCACCCTACTACTGTCCAGTGTTATAGTTTTGCTGCTGAACTTTTCCTTTCCTTTTCCCACCTCATCAGGATGATATGAGACTTGAAAGAAGATGATACATACAGGATATAATCTATTGATTTGGGAGAGAGGTGGAGAGGCATTGGTGTGAGTGAGAAGCATCGATAGGTGGCCTCCTGTATGAGCCTGACTAGGGATCCAACCCACACCTAGAAGTCCTCCCAAGACAGAGGCGGTAGGGGTAGGGGTTCAGCCCTTTAGTCAACAAGACAGGGGAAAGTTCCATGAATGCACTGGTAAAAAATCAGGACCCAAATTCAACAGGAAAGTCCACATAACCCACACAAGGGACATTTCTAGGGCACCCGGATCAGAAGATCAAGAAGCCTGCACCATCGGGGCCCTCCGCTCTGGGGAGAGACGAAAACTGCTGGAGACAAACCCATCATCTTTTATTTCCTTCTTTCTTTAAAGGAACAAAGCACAGACTCTGTGTTTGCGGCTACCCACCTTGGGCCCCAGAGAAGGGAGGGTGGCACCAACTAGTCGAGCGAGGAGAGTCTGGAGTGGAAGGCACTGGGGAGAGTCTTGAAGGAGCGGCTGTGGATTTTCAGGGCCGGATATACCTCGGCTCCACAGCCGCTATCTTGAGAAGAGCTAGACCCTCAATGACCTCACCCTGTGGGACACCACTGCCCCCACCTTCTGGAAATCCCCTCGCCAAAACCTCTGAAATCCTATTTGCTCCACGCAGTAACTTCTTTTGTTCTTTTTACAGTTTTGCTCTATATTGCTGTTCTGTTTTGTTTTTTCTTTTTCTCTATTCCTGCATCTCAACCCTTGCTGAGGAGAGAGCAAAGTGAACAGACTCAGGGATCATCAGAGACTGGTGGCAGGGTTTAGCCAACCCATACACTATCCTGGGAAACACACTGGTGCCTCCCCTTCATGGAAGAACCACGGAAACACCCTCCCAGAACCCAGCAGACCCAAAATCTGGGCTCTGGTAGCCTACTACAGACTCTGCCCTGCTGAGTACAGGGAGATAATCCTGAACACACTCAGACTAGTGGCTTGGAAGTGTGTGTGGGGGGGAGGGCACCCCCACCATCTTACCTGAAGTCTGAAAGGCACCTGCCACAGGAGATATAGGAATTGCAGGCCCCCATTTCCTCCAGAAGCTCTCCCAGAAATAGTCAGGTCTGCTACTAGACAGCAGGCCGACAGCAGGCTGGCAGGCAGAGACACCACGGGCCCTGCGGTGACTTGGGACATTTGCTGACACACCCCTGGACCCAGTGCTAATAAAAGCCAGCTTTGCAGAGCAGCTTGGCCCACTGTGGGAGCACCCAAGCCCAGTGGAATTAGCCACAAACTGTGGATTGACTGTAGCTTTGAAAAGGCTCCTGAGGGCCACACCTGGGCAGCACCTGACATTGGCTTACACCAGACTCAGACATGAGTGGTGTTCAAAGGGAGAAACCAACAGGCAAGCACTACATTCTGCTAAGACGAATCTACTTGGTTCTTTTAAAATTGTTTTCACTATTTTTTCTTTTTTATAGTCTCTATTATTTTTATCTATTTTTTCTTTTTGTTTTATTTTTGGTGCTCTCATTTTTCTTTCATATGTCCTAATTTACTCTTATCTTTGATTGCTCCATTGTTCCCTTCTTCTCTTTTATTATTTTTGTTACTTTTTCTATGTTCCTCTTTCCTGTTTTCCTCTTTCAGTTCATTACTAATATTAGTTCTCTTCCCCTTCCTCCTTTCATAATCATTTCTATTTCCTTCGGTATTCTCATAGTTTTTTACCTTTTCCCCTTTCTCTACTACTCCATTTCTCTTTCTACTTTTATTATTCTGTGCTCTTTGTCACTGATATTGCTGTTGAGGTTGGGAGTAGTTGCTTGTTTTGGTGTTGTTTTTGAGTTGTTTTGCTTTGTTCAGCTAGCATCTATACAACAGTGTACAATACATGGTGGGGGTTGAGCCTCTTAGCCAGCCAGACGAAGGGGAGATCCCACCAATAATAATCAGGACCCAAATCCATCAGGAGAGTCCACATAACCCACATAGAGCTCATTCCTGGAGCGTCCAGATCAGGAGATCAATGAATCTGCACCACTGGGCCCCACAGGACTCCTAACAAACAAGACCACTCCACATGACAGAAAGTCAAAGCAAATCAATCTAATACATAGAAACAAACACAAAGAGATGACTAAAATTGGTAGACAAAGAAACAACTCCCAAATGAAAGAAAAAGAAGAATCTCCAGAAAAAGAGCTAAGTGAAATCAAGGCAAGCAATTTATTGGACAGAGTTCAACGTAATGGTTATAAGGATGCTCAAGGAACTTAGTGAGAACTACAAAGAACTTAGTGGGACCTACATAAGTATGACAAAGGACATAGAAACCTTGAACAAGATCTGGTTGTAAATGAAGAATGCAATACCTGAAATGAAGAACATACTAGAAGTAATTTTAAAAGTAGGCTAGATGAAGCAGAGGATAAAATCAGTGGGTTAGAAGGCAAGGTAGAAAAAAAACACCCAGTCAGAGCAACAAAATGAAAAAAGACTCAAAAAGAACTAAGACAGTTTAAGGGAGCTGCAGGACAACACAAAATCTAAAATTATTCACATCATAGGGATACCAGAAGGAGAAGAAAAGGAGCAAGGGATAGAAAACTGGTTTGAAAAAATAATGACAGAAATCTTTTCTAACTTGGTGAGGGGGGAAAGTCATGCAAGTCCAGGAAGCACAGAGGGTCCCAATCAAGAGGAACCCAAAGAGGCCCACTCTAAGACACATTACAATCAAAATGGCTAAATTTAAAGACAAAGAGAGAATCTTAAAGGCAGCAAGGGACAAAAGGCTAGTAACATGCAAGGGAGACCTGATAAGGCTAGCAGCTAATTTCTCAACAGAAACACTACAAGCCAGAAGGGATTAATATGAAATATTCCAAGTAACGCAAAGCAAGGATCTGCAACCGGGACTACTACATCCAGCAAAATTCTCATTCAAAATGGAAGGTGAAATAAAGAGCTTCCCAGACAAAATAAGGCTAAAAGAGCACATCTCCACCAAGCCACCAGTGCAAGAGGTGCTAAAGCTTCTGCACAGCTAATAAACCATCATCAAAATGGAAAGGGTACTGACTGTATGGGAGTACATATTTGCCAATGATACGTTGGACAAGGGTTTAGTCTCCAAACTATATAAAGAACTCCTAACAAGGAAGACAAACAATCCAATTAAAAAATGGACAAAAGACCTAAATAGACATTTCATCAAGGAGGACATACAGATGGCCCATAGATATATGAAAAAATGCTCAACATCACTAGCCATCAGAGAGATGCAAGTTAAAACCACAATGGGATATCACCTCACACCTGCCAGAATGGCCATCATCAACAAATGACAATTACTGGAGAGGATGTGAAGAAAAGGGAACCCTAGTGCACTGTTGGTGGGAATGCAGACTGGTGAAACCACTGTGGAAAACAGTATGGAATTTCCTCAGAAAGCTAAAAATGAAACTGCCTGTTGATGCAGTGATTTCACCGCTGGGAATATACCCTAAGAATCCTGGACAACTAGTTCAGGAGAACTTATGTACCTCTATGTTCATAGCAGTGCTATTTACAACAGCTAAGTGTTGGAAACAGCCTAAGTGCCCATCAGTAGATAAATGGATTAAAAAACTGGTACATAAACACAATGAAATAATATGCAGCACAGAGAAAGAAGGAATTCCTACCCTTTGTAACAGCATGGATGGAAGTGGAAAGTAGTATACTCAGTGAAATAAGTCAGTTGGTGAAAGACAAATACCATATGATCTCATTTACAAGAGGAATGAATAAAATAAACTAATGAGCAAAACTGAACCAGAGATGTGGAAACATGAAACAGACTGACAGGGGCTAGAGGCGGGATGGGGGGAGGGAATGGTGGAATGAAGAGGAAGAAATTAGTCAAAGAACATGTATGAATGACCCGTGGATATGGACAATAGTTTGGGACAGACTGTGGCAGCGGGGTTGGGGGACACTAGATGGAGGAGGGCAAAGGGGGAAAAATTGGGACAACTGTAGTAGAATAAACAAAAATAAAAAATAAATTGTATAAAGTCTTGGATAACACAACAAAACAATTCTGGAAAAGTCTATAAATTTTAGTACCACGTAGCACTGTCTCAGTGACTAAGAATCCAGACAATAGAAACCCTCTTCCAATTTGTACCTGTAATACCATGATGCCTCTATGGTATGAGCTTTATGCTTCAAAAGAATTGATATGGAAGCCAAAAATGTTTTATTTAAAAAAGAAAAAAATTCTAATGAATTAGAATGGTTCTTTCTCCCATTCTTTCTTGCTTTTTTAATATTAATGTCATAAAATATAATTTTAAATAAGTCCTTATCCATATATATCATTAACTAGTCAAAAAGATGTTTTTCTTTGGCTACTATTCTCCATATAATATTTTTGCAGAAATGGGCTTTTAGCAATTGTTTTTCTAAAATGAACATCTTTATGAAATCAGAGCTTGATGTGGTTGTTTATACTTTTAGAATAAATTAGACTTTCCTCATCAAATCATAGTGTATTATTCATTTATGACAATGACTTGCATATTTTGCTTTTGAATTTGGTTGTCATTATTCTGTCCCACAGAATAAGTGAATACAATTATTTTCCTAATTCCATATTCCAAAATTAATACTATCCCATGATCCCCTGAAACTGTACCCACTCAAATACACACACACATACACACATGCAAACACACCCCTTTCTATAAAAGAAAAGTGGGCCCTGGCTGGTGTGGCTCAATGGATTGAGCAAACCAAAGGTCGCTGGTTAGATTCCCCATCTAGGGCACATGCCTGGGTTGCGGGCCAGGTCTCCATGTGAGAGGCAACAACACATTGATGTTTCTCTCCTCTTTCTCCCACCTTTCCCCCTCTAAAAATAAATAAATAAAAATATTTTTTAAAAATACAATATAAATAAAATAAAGTAGGTACTACAATATGATTGCCTTTAGTTACCACGCTGTACATTACGTCCCCATGACTTGTCTATTTTATAACTGGAAGTTTGTACTTCTTGACCCCTTTCACCCGTTTTTCCCCACCCCTCAGCCCCCTTCCTTCTGGCAACCACCGTTCTGTTCTCTGTATCTATGAGTTTTGTTTTGTTTGATCATTTGTTTTGTGTTCGGATTCCATACATATGTGAAATGATACCGTGTTTGTCCTTGTCTGACTTATATACTCTTAAATGGAGAACCCCAAAGGGTCCCGGTGACAGCACAAATTCACTTAAACATAACCATAATCAGATTCCATCGACAACTTTTGCCAAAATCCTGATTCTATATTTTCATTTATTACCCATACTTCCTTTTTAGGTTTCATGTTCAGTGCTATTTTATAAACACTGCACTGGCTTGTGAGCCTGAACAATACCTGTGTGCATTGAAGTCAGTGTGGAATTTTCCCTTCTATTTTTCTTGACTTCTCAGCACACTTCCACATAGCTGGCCACTGTTCTCATCCATTCTCTTCCTTTGAATGCTGTGAATCACTCTCTCCTGGTTTCCTCTTATCTTACCAGCTGTTCTTTATTGAACTTCTCTTCAATCTAACTTTTAAATACCGATAGTAAGCAACATCCAAAAGTATTATTTGATCAAAAATTGCAACTTATAAATAATTTCTATTTCTTTCTCAAATTAATTCTAGTTTATCATATTTTTGGCAATATCAGAACTTGTATTTTTTGAGGAATATTATACCTGAAAAAATCCTTCAGTGTTTTTCTGTGTTTTCTTTTATTTCATGACAAGATTCACTAATTTCCTATGTAATTTTTTTTCTCTCTCAAGGATTTGGAGTTTCCCCAGCTTACTGGTTTCATCCGTTGCCTTTTTCACCCCTTTCTTGCCTCCGAAGCCTGTGATCGCTGTGTTCCAACAGCTTGGAGATCCCAATAGTTCTCTGAATAAGCTTTATTTTATTCTTGCTATTATTCTAGGGAAAAAATGGATTAAGTTAATTAAGTAATTGTTTTGCCAGTACTTTGAAAATAGCATCATAAGAAATATGGCTTTTTGTCTATATTTGACAAAATTCTACAAATAAATAGATTGCAGATCACAAAAAATTACATATCCACATATTAATCTGGATATTCATTGTCTCTCTTACATGCATTGTTCTTTTTTGGCTGCGTGTATGAACTTATTACATTTGATTATTTTTCTAGGTAGGTATAGACATGCTCTGTATTCACATGGTTATTTTGAGGTGATCCATTTATTTTATACTTTTTATCACTGCTTTTCTAAAACACTTTAATTGATTTTTCATGAATTGGGAGTAAAAAGCAAAACAACTATAAAACTAAAATGTGAACTTAATATAAGCAAATAAACAAATGATGAGCAAAAACTTTAACCAAAATAAACTATGTGCCCTGATAACTAAATTCAAACCAAGATGAACTGATCATTTTGGTACATGTAGCACATACAAGATTGTAAAAAGTACTAGAATCTATGAAAATCAAACCATTAATCTTCTATTTCAAATCTGTAAAATATATACAAACAGAAGTATTTCTTTCCTTTTTTATTTTTAAGTATTAAAATCAGTTGTCAGGCAAATGGGTGTCACCAAGTATTCAAGAACCACACATTGAAAAGGGTTGTTCCATACATTGATATATCTGTTACTGAAAAGGTGTCCCACGGTCAAATATCTTTGGAAAATTCTGGGCTAAACAAAGTCTATCAGATTTCTTCCCTG
>PVJI01019343.1:0-31320 GCA_004026765.1 Micronycteris hirsuta
AAGCACCTCAGAGGGGACTAGCGGCAGGATGTGGCTTCTCTGGTGTTTGCTCCACACGGACAGCCACCCTCTTCAAGTGACACAAGGTATTTCCTTGTGAGGTGGACATGAGGACGTCTCGAGCCTTTGATGGAATTGTGCAGCGGATGCCCACGAGTCCGTTGGGAAGGACCACATGGGCAGTCAAAGTGAAATGATAGCCGCAAAATGTCCCGCGTTACCCCAGTCATCAGGGTTATAAGCACATGAAGACCACGCCATGCAGTTTCTATGCTTCAGTTCCCTGAGCCTTCTTATCTGAGAACTGAATTGCTTTGTACAGAAACATTAATCCCAAACTGCCTTCTCCACCATGCTCCACGTGGGCCTTTGCCCCCTGACCACCTCATCCCGCCCTGTGTCCCCGGGGACGGGCTGCCCAGAAGAGGGGGCCTCAGCCAGGAGGCATGGGCGGGGTCGGTGGGAGCGGGAGGAAGGCAGAGAGGGCACTCCTTTCCCTGGCCCCATTCCTGCCGACCCAGGGACTGCACTGCAGCCCTCTCCTCTCTGCAGGGGCAGCCCCGCCCCCGCCCTGCCGTCCCGCTCTCTTCTGTCCCCAGGGTCCACTCCATCCCCAAGCCTCGCACACCCCTTTGTAAGATTGTCAAACTCCTGAATTACCTGCAGTGATTCTCCCCAAACCCTGTTAATTCTCATACCCACCTCAATTCTTTTTATGTCTCCTTCGTGCTTTTTTTTTTTTAAGATTTTATTTTATTTTTAGAGAGAGGGGAAGGGAGGGAGACAGAGAGGGAGAGAAACAGCAATGTATGGTTGCCTCTCACATGGCCCTCACGGGGACCTGGCCCGCAACCCAGGCATGTGCCCTGACTGGGAATCGAACTGGGACCGCTTGGTTCCCAGCCCGCGCTCAATCCACTGAGCTACACCAGCCAGGGCTCCTTCGTGCTTTTATTTTCAGTTTATACTACACTTTGGTGCCTGAAGCTTCATAGACTTTCTAAGATTATGCCAGATATTGCAAACTCCTTGAAGGCATGTCCGTCATCCACCCGTGGGTGGAGCAAAGTGATCTGTGTCAGCTGATGGCCATGCCTGCTCTCTCTCCCGTCCGTGGGGCCCAGGTGCTCAGGACCGGACTGGCCAAGTCAGTGCTAGGAGAGCAGAGGCAGAGGGAGAGCAGAGCAGCCCGAACACGGACAACGAACATTTCCCAGCAGGGCGAACTCTGTGCTCCCTCCCTCGCTCTGGTTTGACACAAGAATGTGGACATTGAACTCACTTACTGGGTCCAGATTTGAGCCGAGTTCACATAAAGTTGGACAGCTGGCTGGCCTGGAGCCCCTTCACACAGACCCACAGGATCCTGACGGGGAGCCACCTGGGGCTGGAGATATGGCCATGTCCCAGATCGGAAGCTGCCCGTGGCCCCGGGCAGCATCCCAGGTGACTGTGTCCTGGCACCGCAACAATGGCTCTCCTGGGCACTGCGGGGCACCAGCTCTGCGAGCCCCCAACGAACAAACCACGTGCGCTGGCTCCGTGGGGCAGTTAATGACCTTGTCTAGCACGCCTCCAAGCACCACTGATGGCCCGGGCACCCGAACAAGCACCAGCAGCCAGTGAGAGGAACCCAGGTCCCTCGTCAATAAGCGTGTATACACCGTTATTATGTCAGGACACCACAACCAACTTCTCCACATAGGTGTCTGCCGACCTTGGAACTGACAGCTTATGCCCCGAAAAGTCTCCCTGCCACTGCAGAAAGTGCAGTGTTAGGTAGGGAAGGTCAGCACCTTTGAAATGCAAGAGGCTGAGGGAAATAAAAATTGAGCACATACTATGTGTCAGATACTGCACTAAGTACTTTATAAATATTTTATTTAATGTTTACAAAAAGACCACAAGCAAAGCACTATTATTATTCCCAGTTTACAGACAGAAAGCCTGAGGCACGAGAAGCTAACTAACTTGCCCAGTTTCCCAGGACGCCACTAGTCCGAGAGAAGACCCGAACCCCACAGCCTGGCTCTAGGACCCGTTTTCAGGGCAGCATCGTCCTGTTGGTCAGGGGAACCCGACCACGTGAGCGGAGCAGAGGGCTGGGGTCAAACTCCCAGCCGTGTGTGTGCAGCCCTCACACGGGCCCTGGAAGCCGAGTCAGACCCCGCCCTGCACTGCAGGCTCCGCACATCGAGGAAAAGACTCTTAGTCTCATGGAGCCGTTTTCCTGTTCACTCGGCGACGACAGTCAGCGTCACTTACGAACAGTGTGGCAGAAATAAACAAAGTAGACGGGACGGGAACGCACTGGGAAGGTGAAGGGGGCGGGTGACACCGAGACTGCAATGACAGAAGACGAGCCCTAACACTGACCCGAGGGGCTCGGCCGCCCGGGGTGGGGGGTGTGGGGGGAGGAGGCTCAGACTGACGGACCTGACAGGCGGGCAAGTCGCCTGCTGTTCACGTTCTCAGCTGGCCGCCCCTAAGGAAAGGAAACATGCAGCACTCGTAAAAAGACTTTCATTAAAATGCTTGTTTTTTTACAGCTTAGTCCATTTAAACATACAGTTATTTGGAACTTCACTTAGAATTTCCATTCTCTGCCGCCAAAGGTCGAGTTCCCCATTTTAGAAGGAGTGAGAACCTCGGCCAGGCGCGAAGCCCGGGAGGGAGCAGGCCGCTCGGCCCGGAGATGCATCCCTCCGGGTGGGATGAGGCCTGTTACTGGGAAAGCATTTCTCTCCACTGCTCGCAGGCTACTTCCTGGACTGTTCGATTGGAGAGCGATGGAGTTCAAAGTCACTACAAAGGCAATAAAGGAGACATGTAACCAGGAGGAAATTATTTAGCCGCTCTGGGTCTTGGTTTCCTCGTGCCTTTAAAAAAAGGCATATTAATACATTTCGAGGTTGTTACAAGTGTTAAAAATAAAGTGTGCTCTGCGGCTGGCCCAGAGCAAGCACTGAACGAGCAGCAACCGAGAGAGAATGAGCAGGTGCGTCCAGAGAAGAGGCTCTGCACCGGGCAGGCTCACACTCAGAGCTACGAACACCTGCCAGCTTCTTCTGCTCTCCGTGCCTCAGTTTCCTCATCTGTAAACGGAACGCAAGAACAGTGTCTGTCTCAGGTTTTCTGGAGGGTGGCGTGACTCAACACCTATGAGCACGCACGCTGTACCTGGTGCCTAAGGACCACGGAACATCAGTCTGGTTTTGTTTAGCTGAGTCCCCCTCCATGTTCAAGGTCAGTGACTGAGGCCTGGAGAGGTGAGCTCGTGAGCCCCGGGACCCAGCCTGCAGCCCCAGCGCCCCTCTCTGTGTGCCGTCCGGACACCCCCGTGCTCAGTGCCCACGCACACCCCTGTCTCCCTGCACCGGATGCCACTGCCTCTCAGCACCCAGTGCCTGTAGCCCCTACAGACATGCAGGGAAAAGGCCATGACAGCACAGCTGATTGTCCGTGAAGCTCGCTGAAGATGAAGCTCAGGTTCCCTCCAAGGGCCCCAGCCGAGTGTTCACGTGGTCATCTGCTTTTGTGACTTAGGCAAAAGTAAGGTGTTTCTGTATCCTGTTCCTTAAAGAGGATCACTGAACTGTAAACGCTTCTGGCCCCAACAGTGACCTAAATCCACCCCTGCCCAGACAGAGGGCAAGGCGGGGACTGTCGGGATCTGACAAACAGCAGGCAGAAAACGCTCCACAGGAAGCTCTGGTGGGAACACTCAGAAAACAGAGTTGAGTTTCTATAACACAGAGGCAGAGAGACCTCGGAGCTCACCCTGTTCTCCAAGCGCTGGCCCTGTCTTGCCCGCAGGTCTCTGCTCAGGTAGCGTACACACGCCCTGCCCGCCCCCCCAAGGCTCCCTGCCCACCGCTGTCTGCGTCCTCAGGTGCTCTGCCCCCTCTCAAGAGTACGGTCGCATCTGTGTTACGTGAATTTACCTTCAGTCTTGAATTCCTTCAGCGTCTGGTGCTCAGTAAAAACTCAAACATGTCGGCTGAGTGAGGGAACGAATGAACGAATGAACGAATAACTCCGCTTGTTGGTCGGCTCCTGGCTCGCGCACGGAGGCTTCTCGAGGCCGGGCGTCCTTCCTGCGCACCAGTGCTCACGCCTGCAGGGCGTCTGTCACAGCAGGCAGGTTCTCTGCCCTCATCCAAGGCTCCTCGCCACCAACCCTGTGCACCCCTCACTGCTTGTCCCCAGCACCCAGCACAGCGCCCAGTACATGGGGGCAGCCAACAAGTGTTTCATGTGATTGAACAACTTGATTGAGTACAAAAGCTTCAAAGCTGGTATGGTATGCTATTCAGAAAAGAAGAAAACGAACATGATAGTCTTGCACCTCGTATTGAGCGAGGAATGAGTACTTGTCACAGCAAACACTCAGCAGCTGAAGGGTAGGTGTGATTTGCTCCCATTTCACAAAGAAGTGAAACCTCAAGGCCACAGTGCGGGCAAGATCAGGGTCAGCCCTGGAACCCAGACAGTCGGACTCGGAAGTCCTGCGGGTGTGGCAGGGCTGCCCTGCCACTTGGGGGGTGCACGCAGACGCTGCACAGCCGAGGAACGTCTGGCCAGGGCCAAGTTCATCGGTCCTCGTGCTGCGTCCAGGAGGAGGGTTCAGACACTTGGCTGCATGAGTTCCTGCCGCGGCGGTGGGACAGACAGGCCCTCACGCCTGACAGCCGCCCTCAGGAGTGGGACTGAGTCGCCTGTCCCAGTCTCTCAGGAAAAGAAGATGCGAAGCTGGAAGAACATGGGACGGGGAGGCACACGGAAGACCGGGAAGGCCTTGGCAGTGGCCACTGTGTCCAAGAAGCCCGCCTGCAAGCAGACATGCTGGCTGAGGCCTGAATGCCATGCCGATCGGGGGGCGGGGGGACCGACCCTGCTCACCCAGCGGACTCAGCACCCCCCCCCCCCCGCCGTGCACCAAGTGCAGAGGCCGCAGGCCGGGCGCTCTCCGCAGCCGTTCACCCCATTCACTTGACCTTTCCCTGCGTGTCCCCCTGAACCCACACGTTGCCCAGAAAGCCACCCTGCTGGCCGGAGGAAGTCGCAGACAGTAAGTTCTCCACACCACACAGACCAGGGCGACCTGCTCATGCCTCGAACAACACAACTGATCCCATGACTGCGGACCACTTCCCGGGACAGGTGACAAAGGAGGACGAAAGGGATCCAGCAGTGACTCGGTGTGGGGAAAGTGGGAATAAGAGATGCAGGGCTTCGGGTCAGATGCTCTGGAGGCCACAGACGGTCTCGCTGGCAGTGTGTGGTCACACGCAGGCCTTGGATGCAGGCCCTGGCTACAACCCCGCTCTGACACAGCCCGGCTGTGACCTTGGGCCAACCCCTGTGTCTTGCTGATTCTCAGTTTCCTCATTTAATGGGGCTAATAATACTGCTTTCCCTCATGGAGTTGTTGCAAAAAATAAATCCTCAACTGCACACAAAGTGCTCGATTCACAGGTCGATGCCATCCGCAGTCACATCACCAAGTGAGGCGCGTGGCCAGAATGCCGAGAGATCGTGACTGGACCCCATGTCTTGGGACTCCAAACGCCGAGACCAGGAATACACGGGCCTGTGCTGCAGTGGCTGAAACCACAGTCAGGGTCAGTGACAGAAGCTACCTGTGTGGCTCCAAGAACCTGCCTTTCATTCTCTCTGTTCTGATCTTTGACCTCTGGGGCCCTGGACCCTGGAGGGGCTGCCTCCCCCTCTCCAGTGAGCCAACTCCTAGAGACAGTGAACAACCCAGGGGCTTGCTCTTCACATGCAAACCAACCAATCCAGAGCTCACACCCCTGACCACCTCCCCACTGGGCTCTTACACTCCAGCCACGGCCACCTGCCCTGAGCACCCAGGGCGGTGCGACAACCAGGGGCAGCGCTGACCCAGGGCCCACCGAACCAGCACCCACCTGCCGCCTGCCTGCCTGCACACCCCTTCCCTGCAGCTGCAGGAGGCTCTTGTTGCAGGCTGCGTGTCCCTCTGCTCGCGGCTGTTTTTCTGACTCTTATTTTGCAGAAATGGAAATACAAAGTGCCTGTGATGAAGCTGTTATTAAATATTTTAAGAAACAAACCAGCACAGCAGTGTACACTATCTCTCTTTTCCGTTCATAAAACATAAAATGCTAAAACCTGTATTTTAGAACACGCTCTTCCCTAGGCCATGGCAAGGGAGGCGGTGAGTCCTCTCGGCTCCCTTGTCTGCGGCTGCACCAGACGGTGGCATAGCTTCCGCAGATGGCTCCCTGTGGGAGCTGGAGCACCCTCGGTGGCACGTGGACCAGGAGCGATGCTCGACACGCAGGAGGCCGCGTTGTGACAAGGACTTGAACACAGCTCAGCAAGTGGCCCTCTGTGGGTGCACGTCAGCCCTGGCCTCCGACACAAGGCAGGGGGGGCGAGTTTCCCAGCAGCTTGGCCAGAGCCCAGGGATCAAGACTGGACGGGGCAGGGAAGACAGGAGTGGCGAAGGGTGCTGGGGTGAAAAGGAGTTGCAGAAAAGAGAAAAGCTTGTGATGACACCCCAGGGAACAGCCGCCATGATGCCTGTGATGCTCCGCCCACTCTCCACCTGCATTTGCTAAGCTGATCTTCCATCGGTGAGATCTGCCCTGAGTTCTGCACGCGAACTCTGCAGAGCCCATGTGCTCTCCGGAGCAAGGAGGCTGTCGAGTCTGGTCCGACAAGGCCGTTTCAGCAGCGACCACACTCGGTGCTTGCGGTGCCTCTGAGCCCCACTGTTCCCACGGCAGCGGTCTACAGCAGGAGCGCCAATACAGCAGGCGTCTGCCTAGCCGAGGTCGCGCTGCCTGCAGTGCTGTCCCCGGGAAGAGAGCCACCCTACATCGTCATTCTCGAGGCTAAACTACTTATTAAATTAAACTAAAATACTATAGGCCCCAGCTGTGAAATCTCTTTCTATAATTAAAGTGAAACACCACACTCAATCTCTCTCCCGTCTATTCGTAACACCATTAAATGATGCAAAATAATAAAGGAACCAACCTAAATACTTGGGATCATTAAAATTTTGAGAAAGTCTGATTTGCGGACCATAAAAGTGATCATCAAACGCAAGAGCAACAGCAATGTTGACACAGCAGAGGTGGTTGTCGTGGCAACACAATGGGACACAAAGTCGTAACTAACGTGATGAACGACATTTTCTAAGTGTGTTTTATTTCCAGGCAGTGATGAACTGTGACAGAACAGAGGTGCGACATGTCCCGGCAGAAATGTCACGTTTCCCATCACCATTTAGATGCTTTCCTTGCACACGGACTCCGGAGAATCCAGGTGTCCAGTCTGGGGGCTCAGAACACCCCCGCGCAGCAGACGCGACAAAGCAAAGCGCCGCGTGAACAACAGGGGAGCCTCCCACCCAGCTCCATCCTGACTAGAAACCCGACTTGGGCCCTGGCCTCAAGCCTGATGCCCTCCGCCCGGGGGTGTCGCTGACAGTCAGCGGCCAAGGGCGTCTCCGGCCAGTGCAGGCGGAGGCTCGGCTGCCAGTCTGCCCGGCCGGCAGCAGACGTGGCCTCGAGACCCTGCGTGGCCTCGGCACGCACTCCGCTCTGTCTCGGGGGATCACAACCAGGAGGGTGCTGCGGACCTGGCTGGTGTCTGCGGCCCGTCTCGGGAAAGGTCCAGCTGCCCTGGACTAACCTGTGAGACCCCTTGCTTCTCTCCCTGAAATGCACAACAGGCTGTGGTCTGCCCTGAAGTGAGAGATGCGCCTTGGTTCTCCCTCCCGGCTCCTGGAAAAGAGCTCCCGAAACCCTTGGAATTTCGGCTTTTGGATTGTTCACAGTAAGCCCCTTCGGTTCTACCCCAGTTTCCTATTCCTAATGAGGGGACTCTCGGTGGGTCCCTGGACGGCTTCGCCCCGGTGACCGTTTGCAGCAGGAGGAACCGTGGTCAGAGGGCGGGGACTTCCAGCCCCAGCCCTGACCTCCCGGGCGGCAGGTGAGGGGTCACACGGCGGTGCGGGAGGGGACAGGGCCCCGCAGCCGCCTTGCTCTGTCCTCTGCTGCGCTTTACTTGACGGCCCCCAAGACGCATGCTTTAAATACGCCAATAACAGAGAGTCCGGTGTTTTCCTGAGCCAATCACCAACCCTGACGGGTGTGGCAGTGCAGCCTCCAGACTTGTGATTGGTCTCTGAAGGGTGGGGGCGGGGCCTACGGGACAGGCTTCACCTGGCGAGTCTCTGCCGTCCAGGTGATGAGGCTCAGAGCTGAATTAAGTTGTGGGCCAGCCAGGCGGCATCGACAGAGGATCAAAGACTTGTTGGGCCGGCCGATCCCGCACCCCGGCTTCAGGAGCGGCGCGAGTGGACAGAGACGGCGGGACAGGCCGCGTGAGAGGACGCGGGCTTCCTAATAACCCATTCACACGTTCACGTAGGTGCATAAAAATACTATAAACTGGGAAAAACAGTTGTTTGGGAACTAAAATGCTATGAGACGACAAACCTCAACGTCAAATTCGTTCCCAAATGCATGATTTCTTGAAACAACAGGAACGGCACACAGCAAACACTTCCCAGGATGCGCCCCGCAGGCCAGAGCCCGCGGAAGGCTCGCCGCCCGCAGCGTCCGCCCCGCACGCCTCGCTCGCGGGCAGTCGCGCCCTTTCACGGCCCTTTTCTTCGGCACCGCAGGAAGCACCTGGTAAGACCGCCGGCTTCACAAAAACAGCGCCTTGCTCAGGAAGACTCCCCGAGGATAAAGCTCGGGGCCGGGGGCTACTTTTCCGTGCTCTTGGCCGAGTTCTAGCCTGACTCGGCGCCTCCGGAGTCGGGACAAGAGAAGCAGAAGCGCCTACTGCAGACTGCCTGAGAGGACGCCTGCCTGTGCGTTTATCTGCATCTTCAAATCTCGCTGCCAAAAGTTTAAGATATGTAAGGGTCATGTAGTTTATATAAATATTTTACTAAAGGCTCTTTTATTTCAAACATGTTTAAACGCTGTGCCCCAGGACTTGCCTGTCTTTGGACATTGGGTATCTGAGGAGGGGGCTTATTCTCCGTCCTGGGTCACCCACCGCCTCGCCCCCCCAGCATCGAGTGCGGTCAGAACCGTCCCAGAAAAAGCTGTGAATTCTGTCTCTTGGCAAACGCCTGCTGACAGCCCGAACCCACTTCAGTGGGGGAGGTAAAATGAACAGGAAAAGGGGGCTCAGCTGATGGGAACACATTCTGCCGGTGTCCTGTACTTTGTTCGTGGACATACATGCTCCGTACATGCTTATCTCTGTGTCACGAATGTTTTGGCCCCTTCATCCCTCACGGTACCTTGAACCTGTTACCCACAGGCACTGTTCTTCTGTTTCTCACCAGCTCTTCTAAATTTAACCCCCCGGGTCAGGTGAGGAGTCTCTGATCTCCCGCAGGGGTGGAGAGCAGCCGGAAGCCAGCCAAAAGTCTCAGAACTGACTAGAGAGCCTCGTGCTAAGGGGAAAACCCTGTTTTAAAATAAGTGTTTTATTTCATTTGTTTTCCCTGTGTGGATACACATAACTGTTAGAGCTGGGAGCACCGTCCATGGGGCATGAACAGATTGTGTTCAAAGTTGTATCTGGGGCCTTTTGAAGGGACTAGACTAAAGCTTTTTCTACATCTGGTTGTTTTCTTTTTCTTTAAAGTGCTGGGGACAGGCTGCTTCCTGCCGCATGAACGGTGAGACCCACTTCGCGTGGGTTCGAAGAGTGGTACACAGGGTCGCAGACATCCCTGGGGTCACACCAGCCACAATGGCATAGCCAGACTTCTCACTGGCTGCTCTGCCGCCAACACAACATCGTCTACATTTTCTCTTTTCGGAACATTCTTAGGAAGCAACATTTGACAACAAGGAATAATTCAGTTTCCAGCCTTAAAGAGGCTTCGCTCTGCTGTCTCGGAAACAGAACCTTCCACAGCAGAGAGCCTGGCGATGGAGGCTGTGGAGCCCTGGAGACAGACAGACAGACAGACAGACAGGACAGGGAGCCCTCCCTCACACACGGGTGTGTGGGACGCCGGGGCTGCAGCATGCTGTCCGTTAAAGTCACTTACCCAAATCTGAAGCTTGATTCTCTTTTCATTTCTGAACACAGTTTTTACTTTGAAGTCGATCCCGACGGTGCTGACGAAGGCAGACGTGAAAGAGTCGTCCGCATAGCGGAACAGGAAGGAGGTTTTGCCCACGCTGCTGTTGCCGATGATGAGCAGTTTGAACATGTAGTCGAAGTTCTGGTCGGAGGAGTCCTTCTGGCCTGCCCTGGTGTCTTGGGCAGAGGCCATCTGCGGGGGGAACAGAAGAGGAACCATCAGTCTCCGCTCGCTGGGAAGCCAGCCGCCCGCCCACGGCTGGCCTCTCTGTCCGCTCCAGGCGGGACTGCTGCCCTCCTCCCTGACTTGTAACCATGGCGACAGCCCCCTGCTGGGAGACAGCGCCCACCCCTCCCAGCCCTTTCCGGCTGGCCTGGGGTTTGCAGTGCTCAGCATCCAGAACCAATCAAAGCACAGGAGGGGACCTCCGTGTGGCAACATGAAAAGTGACAAGAAGCTGGGCTACGGCTTGTGGGCTCGGAAACGTTGCAATCCTGGCATGGACACACCCAGGTCGGAACAGCGGATGGTACTTTCTCAAGTGTCTGAGTCCTTAGGGTCCCCGCATTTCCCAGGCAAGCACTCCCAAAGCCTATCTCAAGTTCATCTGCTAATACCACGTTAAACCGACACCTGAACATAAATGGCAGTTTCTTTCAAATTAAAAATAGTGCCGATGGCAAATGCATATGATTCAAACAATGTGCCAGGAACTATTAATTTATTGAAACCTCACGCAACCCTATGAAGTGGGTGCCTTCATTACTTCCACATTAAAAGGAGAAAACTGAGGCTTAGAAATCTCAAGTGATGCGCTCAGCGTCACACAAGTGACAGGTACCAGAGGCAGGACTCACTGGGCATGACCCATGTTCTGAGCCTGCACCCCATCACTCACGAGGACGAGGTGCACATCTGCTCTGAAAGACGGAGGGGTGCTCACGGTGAGACGCGCAGATGAAAAAGCCCCCGGGGCAGTGGCGGCTCCCGCACTGCCGGCCGTGTGACCTTGACTTAGTTACTTTAAACTGGTGTGCTTCACTTCCCTCTCTTAGGTGAAACGGAAACAAGTGTGATCTAACTTGGAGCGCTTGTGAAAATAACGCTTGTGTAAAGCAGATGTGTAAGGCAGGTAGTATAGCGTGGAGATTAACCTCATTATTAATTAGAAATGCTGGGCGTGGATGTTGAGTTACTTCTCATTTTTCTGAAGGTCGTGCTGACAGCCACCAAATGTAACTCAGTGCGAGGTCCAAGTTCCGTTGGCTCAGAGCTGAGGGGGCGTTTGGAAGGGTGAGTCGCAGCCCTCTTACTGACGCCTTTCCTGACTTGGCAGTTCCATGGCACTTCCTGTGCTGCCCAGGGAGGGAGCCACCGGTCCCATGCGCCTCCTTTCACCTGACTGAACACAGTTCCTCCGTCACACCAGTCACAGGCGCCGCGTCGCTGCACAGAGCCCAACAGGCACAGAGCACTGTCGTGACTGCAGACAGTTCTGAGGAGCAGGGCAGGGCCATTTCCCGTAAAGTCTGACCAACAACGGCAGCTTCCCCAGCAGACGACAGCAGCAGTCAAGAGTGCCCAGCATCCTGGACAGGGCACCGCCCGCTGAGGCCGGGGCGTGTGCGTTCACAGACAACTGTGGGCAGCAGGAAAAGAGAGAGGGCGGGACAGCACAGTCCCTCTGTGCTGCCGGTAGGAGAACACAGTTGTGTGCATAAGAATAAGAACAAAAAGAAAACCTGTAGATATGATAAAATCTAAGGACAACAAAAATTCTGGTCACAGATCACACTTCCTTAGTAAGTGTTAGCTGAAGCATTTGCCCTGTTAAGTCCGTGCAACCACACAGATGCCTTCACTGATCACAACCTGTAGTGAGTGTTTGCCGGTGGAAAACCTGGGTCCCCCCATGCAGGCCGGTGGCATCACCTTCCTTTCTGCTTTGGGAGTCCACGTGCCGAGATAACCCTCCCGCAGCCCAAGCACCAGCTGGGGACAAACACGGGCCTGCAACCTCCACGATCATTTGAACAACAGCATCTGCTCTGATGGCTCCGGCCCTCCACAAGGCCAGGTAACCATTGCCTTTGGCAGGTTCCTGCAGACACAGTCCTTTCAACAACTGGTACTCTCCCCCCGGGGGCTGCTGAGTTCAGCTGAGCCTGCAGAGGGCCGCTTCTGGACGAGCCAGCTCAGACCCTGGGTGAACAGTGTTCAGCCATGGCCTAGTCAGGATGCAGACACCCCCGTTCCCAGAACTGCTCCCCGACAGCCAGCTGTGCGTGGTGCCCACCACCCTTGCAGGGTGAGGCCCTGAGTCCTGGCCCTCTTGGTCGCCTCAAAAAACTATGGTACGTTTACACAACAGAATTCTATCCAGCAGAAAACTGTCCATGTGTCTGACAGTGACCAGAGGGGAGAGGGGAGGGAATTTTAGGGGAAAAGGGTGAAGGGTTTGCAGGAGCAATTACAGAAGACACATGGACAATAACAGGGGAGGGGAGGCAGGAGGGAGGTGGGGAGGGCTGGAGGGTTGGGCTGGGGTGGAGGGGAAAGGCAGAAAACTGTACTTGAACAATTAAAAAATAAATAAATAAAATTATTAAAAAAAAAAAAAAAGACAACATGGGATGAGTTCTCTGCGGCCATCAATCCTGAGTCCTGTTCCAGAACCAGACTGCTTCCAACTCCTGCAGAGACAGACGCCCTCCCTGTGGGGACTCCCTGAGTGTCCTCTGCAGTGTGGGTGTTGACTCCACCCACCCTCACGGGACAGGTCAGCCGCGGGCAGTGGAGGCTACAGGCACTGAGGGCGCCAGGGTGAGGAAGGCAGGTGTGGAGTGGGGGCCCTGAGCCCCTGAGGGGTCGACTGGAGAGGGTTGCTGACCCACTATCCTGGAAGAATTTTTAATATTGCCTGATCTATATCCTCAGTGCGATTCACAGAGAGCCCAAAAGATGTGCATTGGGAATGTATACATTTTGTTAAACTTTAGAATAAGGAAATAAATCCTGGCTCAGAGGACAGAGAAAGAGACGCCCTAATGCCTTGCTGAGAACAGAAATGAAGCAGTTTGACAGTAATGTCAGAGGGAATTATAGACACTAACTGGATAAATTTGCTGACACCTCTAAATACATGGAAAACTACAGCTAGAATTTGAAAACATGGTGGGCAGGCAGTAACCTCCCCCAGAGCAAATCAGAGCTCATAAAAGTTATAGAAAAGATAACACTGAAAATTGCATTACTTTTGAACTAATTTCCAAAAAAGAATCATAGAGTTGAACTTCCCACTCAACCCAGGACTCCCTTTTCCAGCGTCAGAGCCTCTTGGGAGTGATGCCAGGCCTCCCACTGGGGACAGGACGCTTCCCTGCCAAACACCTGCAATTGTCTACCCATCCATCACCCATCACCCATCCCTCCATCTCTCTCTCCACCTGTCACCTTTAGTATACGGTGGAAGGCAGGAGAGCAACCCCTCAAAGGCAGGTCGTAGATAGAGAGATAGATAGACACGTGATAGACAGATGATAGATGGAGTAGGTTGGTGGCAGACAGGCTGGCGGATAGGCCAGTGAATAGACAAGACATACCATTGGATGACAGAGCTGTGTGTGTGTGTGTGTGTGTGTGTGAAGTTGAATTTATCAAAAAGAATTTTCTGCAGAGGAAACTCCATCTTCCGTTGGCTTCATTGATGAACTCTAAAACACTTTTAAATATCAACATATATTAATTGCACTAACATCACTCAGAAAACAAAGGGGAAAGAATACTTCTCATCTCTTATAAGGCCTGCACGACTATATTATAGCCTTGTGAAGACACTAAAAGAAAATCATACACTAACATCCATCATGAACTCAAATGCAAAAATCCTCAAGGAAATGTAATCAGACTGAATCCAGCAATCCATGGAAAGGACTAATGGGGATCTATCTAAACAATGCCGGTTTGCTCAAAAATCAATTAACAACATCCAACAGAATGAAGGAGATAAATCATGTGATCACCCAATAGGTACAGAACAAGTGCCCGGCAAAATTCAGCACCCATTTATGTTAAAAACAAATACTCTCAGGAAACTAAAAATCAGAAGAAATGTCTTCAGTGTGACAGGGTGTCTCGGCCTGCAGCAGCAATGACAAAACTGTAGCACTTCGTGGTGAAGGGGGAGCCCCCTCCGAGGGCACAGGGTAAGGGTGTCTGCCTGGCACTTCTAGCCGCCCCCCTTGCGGGAGGAAGAAGGAGGCACTTGCTTCTCCATCTCCATGAGGGACAGGAACTAAATTTCCATTTCTTATAAAGAAGAAGGGGCCATCACTGAGGCTGGACACTGTCAGAAATTCAACCACCATGAAATGCAAGAAAGACATGTGCTTCTCATGGTCACATGAAACAGTGGGCATTCAGACCTTACTTCTTGTTAAGTTGTTTCTCTAAACAGAATGACTGTATTTAACATCAGTTACGGTTTTTCACCTCAACTTCATCTTCAGCCTACATCTATATTCCTTCTCCAATCCTCCTCATGTTCAGCCAAACAATCTCTTTCCATTTTTATATTTTTAGCACTCTGTTTCATACATGGAGTAGATGTTTTTCTTTAAAGTTTCTCAAATAACCAGAATGCTCTGCATTTCTGAGATGACCCAAGAGGCTTGTGGATAACAAAACGGAAGACTAAGCATTCAATCAGTGACAGTGGATTCCACATTGGTCCTGCAAGACAGCAAGCCGACCTGCAAGAAATTCAAATCCAGAAAACAAAAATCAAGCCATTCTTAAAGCATGGGCCCTTCTGAAATGTTTACACAGGTTTCTTTTATAAACAGAAGATAAAGACCATTTTTCTTTCTTCTGAACCAAATGAATGGATCAGTTGATATCCATGGTGCCCTCACTCCTCCCAGCACGCTCCTGTGTCTTCTTGGGAAGCCCAGAGCACCAGAAGAAAGAACACGGGCTTTCTAGACAGAGGTGTGGCAGACCCGCGAATCTACCATGTTGGGAAAGTTATTTACTCTCAGTAAGCTCCAGTTACTCAACCGTGATCAGTACCAGTGACCTCCAGGGCTGTTTTCTACTTTATACCCACACAGACACACAGACACACACAGAGATCCGAATCTGAGGCACAGTGCTTGGCACAAAGCACTAAGCAAACGAGTGTGCTCAGTCTGGCTCCTGAATCAAATGACAGTTTGTTCACGAGTCCTTCCCTTGTGTCAGGAGCACCGCTCCTGGCCATTTCATCTGGCCCTGGGGACTGACCCCTGAATGAGGCACAAAGTGAACACTTCCTGCCTTAAAATTCTAACCTTCTAACCCATCATTTGGAGCACTCACCAAATGCTGTTCCTGGTTATTTAGTTACAAAGAAAATACAGAAATCAAATGTTATCATGGTATATTATTTTAATAGTCACTATAAAAAACAATTATTACCCCTCAATTTGCATCAACTCAGAGAGAAATATTTTTAAAAAATATTCCTACATTGACCTGGCCGGTGTGGCTCAGTTGGTTGCAGCGTCATCGCATAAACCAAAGGCCATGGGCTGGATTGCTGGTCAGGGCACATGCCTAGGTTGCAGGTTCGGGCCCCAGTTGGGGCGTGTGAGAGGCAACTGATCAATGTTTCTCTCCCTCTCTCTCTCACTTCCTCTCTTTCTAAAATCAATAACCATGTCCTTGGGTAGGATTTAAAAAAGATCCCTATATCAAAAACTATCTTGAATGGAACACCAAGATACAGGCACATCAAATGCTTTTTAAAAGACATATAATTTTTAAAAGGCTTCTTTGACTTAAGAAAGTATGCAAGTAAATTAGGAAATCAACAATTAAAGAACTCATTTTGTTCCACACCAACAAATTAACTAAATATTTTTACTTTAATTTTTTATTGTTGTTCAAGTACAATTGTCTTCATTTTCACCCCACCTTAACTAAATACTTTTAAATGGGGAAAAGAATCTCTTAGGATAATGCAACTACAGGATGAGGTTTTGCTTGTCACCCATTGTCCAGAAACCTAAGTAAAATTTAAGAGCATATATTTAAAATGATAATGTAGTTCATTCAGTCTTTAAATGGAAGAAAAAAGAAATGTCAACTATTAATCTTGTTGCATTTTCATATATCAAAGTCTCCTAGAAGGTGATTATGATTCAGGAGTATAGATGCTACAGCTTGCCACTTAAGAAATATAAAGCATGCTTATTCTTCCTATCATTATATGTTTGAAAATATGATTATAATGAAGAGAGAATCACCAAAACAACAATTTACTTGTTAAATTGAATCAACTGTGCTTTAATTAAATATACTATGGAAAATACTCTGTGATTTCTTAAAATGTATGTTATTCACAATAGCACTTGGTATTTAAATTTTTAAAAAGATTTTATTTATTTATTTTAGAGAGAGGGGAAGTGAAGGAGTGAGGGAGAGAAACATCAATGTGTGGTTGCCACTCATGTGCCCCCAACTAGGGACCCAGCCCTCAACCCAGGCATGTGCCCTGACTGGGAATGAACCAGTGACACTTTCTTTCCCAAGATGGTGCTCAATCCACTGAGCCACACCAGCCAGGGTGTATTTGGGCATTTACATTTTTAAATCTCAAAAATCTAGTCCAGTGAATCAAGTACACCATAAATATGAAAA
The DNA here is from genome assembly GCA_004026765.1 of Micronycteris hirsuta. NCBI lineage: Eukaryota > Metazoa > Chordata > Mammalia > Chiroptera > Phyllostomidae > Micronycteris > Micronycteris hirsuta. Next base: position 16,799 of record PVJI01019343.1, read on the forward strand.
TAACTCCATCCATGAGCAAATTAATTTGTTAACCTATTTTTATATTAATTCTCCATTATATTGCCTACTGTATAGTTGATATGAAATAATTTAAAATATTTCCTAAGGCATTAATTTCATATAGTTCTGTAACATTTTAATGACCCTCTGAAGATTCCAAGCTACTCTTATATGAAAATAAAAATCAAGATGCAGTGTGGTTCATTTTTTAGTAATTTATTTTGACAGAAACACTTCAGTGCCTATACAGGGCTGACTTAAGTACTAACAATCTACTTTTAAACTCCGTTGTTAATGTTTACTTCTAATCAAAAACGATGAATGTACCCAGGTGGCTGCTGGCAGTGTCTCCAGCAAATGGAAAATCATCGTCAGCCAATATGTTTCCGCAGCCACAGCCTGCACCTTCATTGTCTGCCACACTCTGCTCACATCAGGCTCACAGTGCAGAGCCCAGCCACAAACAGAGGTATTAGAAAATACACAATGGGGCCCTGTTCTCCAGAACAAAGCAAATCTTCCAAAACTCATGTGGTAATCTGAGGACTTCCACTGCATAACCCTTCAACAAACAGATTCTGCAGATTGGTGGTTTTTCATTAACAGTCCAATCAGTGTATCGTTTGACACATATAACGCATAAAATAGGTCAGAAGTAAATAGATGCATATGTTTTAAAGCCCTTGATTCATAAAGAAAACGTTTCAGAAAGAATTAAGGTCAAATATTTGCACTGCTGGATTTGGCAGCTGAGGTGGCCCCTCGCGAGGGACCCCCCAACCCGGTGGAACCTGCGCACCTGCTTGGCACGCGGTCGCCGCTGTGTTCGGGAAACTCAGGCTGATGAGCAGCGCTCGCTCGTCGTTACTTAAAAACAGACGTGAACCTCGAGGCTCATCACCGGAGTCTACGGCAGCAAACCTGAGCGGGACTGAAGGGGGCTGAGCGCCCAGCAATGGGCCCATCGCTCGGGGGGCCCAGCCTCTCGGGGCCCAGAGATTAACCTGCCGGGGTCAGAGGTGAAGAACCTCCGGGGTGCGCGGGGGTCGGAAGTAAAGGGCAGGGGTGAGCCGGCTGGGGTCAGAGGCAAAGGGCAGAAGAGAGACGGCCGAGGTCACAGGTGAAGGGCCTCCGGCTGGCGCTGGGGTCAGAGGTGAAGGGCAGGGGTGAACCAGCGGGGTCAGAGGTGAAGGGCCTCCGGGTGGCACCCAGGCCTCCGTGTTCGCCCCAGTGCGCCTACGCTGTCCCGGCCCCGCCCGAGGCCGAGGCCTGGGGGCACCCTAACAGCGCCTCCCCTCCCCGGCCCCGGCCCGGCGCTCTGGCGGTCGCGACCCCAGAGCTACTAGACCCCGCCGGTCCGTTCACTGGCACGGCCGTCTCAGACCGGGGACAACGGGTGACACACGGCCCCGCGCCCCGGGCTGTTGCTCACAGGCACACAGGCGCGCTCACCGTCCCTGCGGAGCCCAGGACGGCGACAAGGACCCCCACCCCCCATCGGGACACGTCTGTCCCCGGACCGATTCGAAAGCGCTCTCCGTGGTGGCCGCCGGGACCGAGGGTGCCGGCATCTCTGTCAGTCCCTCCCGAGGCCACACGCTCTGCACAGACCCACCTGCACGGGAGCTTCGTGCCTCATTGTTCTCGGGCGGCCCTCGCTCGCGGGGACGACGGCGCTAGCCCGGCGCGCGCTCCCCGCTCCGCACCCTCGGGTTCGCTGACCCGCCCGAGATCAGCACCGGCGCTGTCCCCTCCTGGGGCGCATGCGCAGTCTGGCTCGGTGCGCTTGCTTCTGGGAGTTGTAGTCTAGATCCCGGACACTCCCTGCGAGCCCGCGAGCCGAGAACTACAACTCCCGGCGACCCGGCCGCCGCGCCTCCTTCTCCTGGGACAGCTCCCGGCCTCACCCCCAGCCCTCCCCAGGTGCAGGCGGACTTGACTACCGGTCAACCGCAGCTGCAGATTTCTAGTTTCCACCTGTCGCCTTCCGAGGCTATACTGGATTTCCCAGTTAGGAAACGCGCTGCCCGGTGCTGGTGACCAATATAAACGACACCTGCGCGGCGTTCCGACTCTGCCCTACACCTGCCGTCCCGGACCCGGACAGTTTATTCCACAGGCAGGCGGGCTGGTGTCACACTGTCACCCCAAAAGGCGAGGAGAAAGCGACGGACAGCGCACACATGGGCAAAGTCGGTTACCCGCACAGTCCCGTTAAGAAGGCGCACGCGCGCGCGCACACACACTCTCACATTGACACTGACACACTCACCCAGACTATGACGCGCACGCGCGCACTGACACATTCACACACGCGCGCGCGCACACTCACATTGACAGTGACACACAAAACCACTCACACACCCGTACATCGACACAAGCATGCACAGACATACACACGTGCGCACAGCCACGCACACGGACACCGGATTGCACACACACAACGCTCGCAAGCACTCACACTGGCACACTCGCACACACACACGTCTATAAGGCGAGCCGTCCCGCAGACCTCGCAGGGGACGCCCTTCGCTCACCTTTCCGTATAGCTCCATGGCGAGGCGCGGCTCCTAGTCCGTGGGCAGCGGGTGCGGGTCTGCGCGGGAGGCGCGGATAAACGCACAACACAATGGAGCGGGTGGGGGTGAGGTGGCGGAGAGAGACGGAGGGACGAGGACCCACCGCTGATCTGGACGCACCGCTTCTTCCCTCGGGAGGAGCGGGCAGTCCTGGCGGCGGCACAGAGAAAGGGCTCCGGGGAGCCGCGCCGGGGCGCCACCACGCGGGCGGCCCCTCCCAGCCCCGCGCCGTCCGCGTCCCCGGGGCGCGGCCGCGGGCCAGAGCCGAGTGCGCGCCGGGTTATTCGCCCAAAGCAGGTTCTACAAAGGGAACACACCCGTCTCGGGAGCCAGAGGCCCGCGCGGGATGGCACTGGAGACCTTCTTCAGTTTCCCTGCCCTCCCATTCAGCCTACTCCTCCCACACGACCTCAAAATGGATCTCAAATCTCTGAACTGCACTTTTATTACACTTCCATTTCCCCTCAGTTGACTAACGTGTGGCTGTCCATGTTCCCGGAGCCAGACAGTTCTCTCCCCTTAAGAGGAAACGGTAGTCAGTCCGGTAAGGATGCTGCCTTTGGCAGGAGGTCCGAATGACTGTTACCGGAGGCAGAGTGGGAGAGGAATGAACTTGACATTGGTGGCGAGACATGGAAGTCATACCCCGAATCAGCTTGAAACTTCACTGCGCTAGACAAGGCAGTAGAATGGCGGTTCTGAACTGAAATGAGCTCGAATCTGGGGGGTGGGGGCTGGGATTAAATGCAAATTCTAGAGGCATCTGTGGGGATTTTGAGTCATCGGCGTTTTCAACAAACACGCGAGCAATTCTGATGCAAGCGGTCCTTTGCCATAATTCAAAAAACACTGCCTTAAATAATTTATATGTAAGAGTTTTTAAAAAACACAAGCTTTAACAATTCCACAGATTGACTCAACGATGAGACAACAACGTATTGTGAACCTATCATATCCCATTCATTTTAGGGTTTGGTTTTGTTTTTGTCTAAGAAATCTAAGACCTGTCCTCTAATCTTGCTATCAGTGAGAATCTCATGCGATATCACTTAGGTAAACAGGTTTTATAACTACACAGAAAATACATGTTTAAATGCTCCTCCGATAGTTGAGGTGACCTGATGGTTAGAGCAATTGCATTTAAATTAGATGATAACAAACAAAAGGAACAGGTATCCGGGACTCTGCTGTAGCAGTTCTTGCTAGTAGCTTGTTAGAAATAAGATTTTTGTGATTTTTAAAGATACATGTAAAGATGCACCTCTTTGTAAATTTTTTCCCAGGAGAAATACCAAAAAACAATACCAACACTTAAGTGTGATTATTTGGCATTTATTAATTTAAAAAAAATCACACAGGAACTTATGAGTTGTTTTTCTTCAGAACTTCCTGTAATTTTGATACTATCATCACCTTCTGAAATTCTCATAATTCCAGGAGGCTGCTACCACAGGACACAGTTAAATATTACAAATGTTGTGCTGTTACGGATTTACTAGGTTTTGAGAACTCCATCTCTTCTTGACATTTTATGAAAATGATATATACCTCCTCGGTTTTCCACTATCTCTCTTGCCTGTGGAAGAACCCACAAAAATTGAGTTGTAAAAATACTATTAGAGTTGCAAGAGGTTTGGGAGAACAGAGTCCTGTCCTGTTTCTTGTGTCTTTGGGGTATTTAAATGGGTTGAGGGAGAGAAAAAAAGGTAGGTAGCCAGGGGTCAAGTAAACCAACAGGAAGGACTGGAGCTGACGGTCTCCCTGCAGTGAAAGCAAGAGCACGTTAGCTTTGCCTGAGTCGGGCCACCACCCACCAGTTCCATGGCCAAGGCCACCAAATGCTCTCCAGATCCCCGCTCCTACCTCCACCTTCTGGGTATTGAGAAGGAAGAAGTGATGGAGGGCCGCTCCCACCCTCTGAGCACACCACAGCTCTTGCTAGATTACAGTGCCTCATTGCAAGGCTGGCTGGAAAACATAGTTCTTGCGTTGGGTGAACGGGTGGCAGCTGAACATCAGGATTTGGCCACAAAGGAAGAGCAGCACAGGGTCTGGAAGGCCACTAGCGTCTCCGCCACAGGTGGTGGGCAACTCCAAGTTACAGCGTGCTGTCGCGCCCACCCCCCACTTTACAACTTTATGGAAATGTAAATGTCTATTTAAAAACGTACCCATTCCCAGGATCTCTGTGATTAAACAGCAACTAAAGCCTTAATGAAGGAATTACCCAAAAGTTAGAGTATCCTGGAAAGAGGGAAGCCACCTTCACTGACGAATCTGGGGTTAGTTGATAGGAAAAGGTTTTAAAGGCAGAACAGTTCATGGAAAGCAGGGGGGACATCAGTGGATGCCACAGAGTCTGCAGGATCCCACGGAGAGTGCAGAGCCGGCCCGTCCAGGGGCCCAGAGGGGCCTCGGCCAGAGGCACAGAGACCAGGAGGGCGGGGGCTGGGATGAGGCTCTTCAACCTTTGTCTTTGGTTTCAGTTTTCTTTTCTTTGCCCCACATCACTACTCTGTATTGACTGGCTGTTTGCTACCCTGTGTTTATCTGATATTTATTAATATTCACTTTGATTTGTGTGTTTATCCAGTTTCTCTATGGTTCACTTTGCTGTTATCAGTCCATGTCTGCGTCAGCTCTATTAAACAATGGAATTCTACCAAGCAAGGTCAAACGGGGATCATTTATTTGCCTAAACCACAGCCAAGAACAAAGACAGTTAATTTAGTATTAATTAGTAACAACGATGTTGGTTAAGTAAAAAATAGAAACAGACATTTTGTTTCCATCTCTCTGTTAGGACTTCCACTGAAAATAAACGCCTGGAACTTGATATAGGAGATAAGGATGCTCCTGGGATTCACTCTCGCCCTCCTGCAAGCCTCGCGCAAATGCACGCCGTGAGGACACAGCTGGTGTGTGATCCCGGACACGGCCAGAGCCATTTCTAGCTGTGTGGGAGGGTCCTCTGGCCTGAGCAGAGCGGGCGCTGACTCTGACTGCCGCTCCGTGCGGTGCTCACATCAATAAATACTATCGATTGTCTCATGTTCCCTTTGAAAGAAATGAAACATCCTTGTGACATTATTGATTTCTTTTTAATTAAAAGAAAAAATCGTTTTAACTCATTCCTGCTTGTGATGCTTCCAACCCACATATAAGCAATATAAATAAGGTGTTTTTTTTAAACAAATGAATGCTCTCCAATAGAATGAAAAGGATGTTTTCTTTCTACAACAGAAATATGATAGTATTGGCGACAGCTGCCCTTTCTTCAATATCTGTTTTGTGGGAGGCATTTTGTACATATTATTCCATTTCATCCTCAATAATGTTGTAAGGTAGTGTTATCAACCTAATGTTACAAAAAAGAAAACTAATAGAGAGGTTGAGTATTTTGCTTACAGACACCTAGCCAGTAAGACATTGGGCCAGGATTTAAAGCTCAGGGTCATCTGTTTCCAAAGCTCAGCCTCCCACCCATAGATTTTCTCATAAAAGGTCACGTTGCTTCAAAGTGGTGTTTTATGATCTCTTACAAAGAAGATTTCCTGGGCATTGTCATTGTTTACCTTGCTTGTAAGGATGTTACATACAGTCCTCTCATGAAATTACTGGTTATTAGATATCTTCTCATACAACACTTTTTAATTTGAAATTGTCAGCATTTCCAGATAAATATCAATTCATTTGATGCACTAGACATATTATTAAGGAGCTGTATCAAATTCAGATCCTTTGGTGAAGTATATGTATTTCCAGTTCAGAGAAGGCAGTTTTAGAATAAGCAGATTATAATCATACAAATTATGAGAAAAAGCAGAGCAATACTGAACAATACTTCCCACATAAACACAAAGTACTTGTTCGGCTACAGGTCTTAGATTGGCATGTTTGGGTAAAGCTTGTGTGACCTACATCTTCATTAAGCCATGGTGTAATTCCAAAGAAATAGATATTATCTTTAAAAAAACACATTACTCTTATAAAGCTGCCACAGATCTCGAAGACAGTTGTATAATCCAGGCCCGACTTAATGAGGTGCCGTTGAGATGACAAGCTTCTTACCTCTCAGTCCCTGACCAGCACAGACACAGGGCGGCCCTGAACAGACACCCTCGTGGGACTTGTCACAGTGTAGAGTGTGTGTGTGTGTTTGTATGTGTGTGAGCGTGGAGTGTGTGTAGCATGTGTGTGGTGCATGTGTGCATGTATGTGTGTGGAGTGTGTAGCATGTGTGTGGTGCATGTGTGTGTGAGCGAGGAGTGTGTGTAGCATGTGTGTGGTGCATGTGTGCGTGTGTATGTGGAGTGTGTAACATGTGTGTGGTGCATGTGCGTGAGTGTGGCGCGTGTGTAACATGTGTGTGGCACATGTATGTATGTATGTGGGTGTGTGTGGGTGTGTGTAGCTTGTGTGTGTGTGTGTGTGATTTGGAGATGGAGGCAAAGGTGCCAGTGAGGTGCAGTGCACACTGCAGGCCCCCGCCTGTGGCCCGGGGACAGCCTGCCTTCAGCCTCTATCCCCACCCACAGCTGCTAGTGAAGCTTGCACCTCAGAGCCTAGTCAGCGACGGGAAAGGTTCAAGTGTCTCTGTTGTGCACTTTCACGGCCCATGAAACACGCCTGGTGAGCTCACCACAAAGAGATCTTACAGGTAGCCCGGCCCACTCTGTGGACAAGAAATGAGCTCCCGGAAAAGTGTATCAGTGCTCACTGAGTTACTTTTAGTTTCACACACCGTAAATTAAAATGAAGAATCAAAAAGACTTGGGACTTTATCCCCCGGGGCCTCCAAACTGGCTCCGGAGACCAGACACATAGACGGTGACAGACAGGCGGACCCCAGTAGCAGAGAGAACGCCGAGCAGAGCCAGGGAGCCACCTGCCCACTCAGAACATCTGCAGCTGCTCCCCAGACTCACAGAGATGGCAGTCGGTCAAGGGGATTCTGTGCACCCCAGGTGATGCCCCTGGATACGGCAGCCATCCACGTGGACACACAGAAGGCAAGACAGACTCAACAACCTTCAGAGGAACTGAAAGATACTTCGGGTCTTTCTGAGTCTGTGGATAAAAAGCCCAGAAGCTCAGAGACTGGCAAGGACTCACCAGCGTCGCACCTGCAACACAGCCAGGGCTCATGTGCAGTTCGCGTGACATCGAGACCAGAGCTCTTTGTAAGTATGCAATTCAACAATCGCTGCTTTGAACATTTATTTGCTATCTTGTAACTTGACCAAACTTTTGCTCAGATATCATGCAATTATCAGGCCCTGCTCAAAGGACCCGTGTCTGATGGTATCTCTCGTCAGTTGGCTGGCACACAGGGTGTAAAATCTAAGGAGAGTTGAAGTATTGAGTTGGCCAGAAAGTTCATTTACTTTGTTCCGTAAAAGAAAAGACACGTTTTTCATGTTCACCAATAACTGTATTGATTTGGATATTTTGAATATGTTGGCTCTCTCCTGTGTGGTAGAATGTTGACTATTCTCAATTAATGTCTCAATTTGATCTCTGTCTACTTCACCTGGTCTGCCTGACCACGGAGCATCATCCAGCAACAAATCCCCAGCTCAAAACTTCACAAACCACTTTTGACACATTCGATCAGTCACAGCACCTTCTCCATACACTGCTCAAATCCTTTTATTTTTGCATTTCAGTTGCATTTTTACCTTTCTTAAAATAATAAAGTGTACTATGCCAAAAATATTGCTTATTTTGTTTCGTCTTCAATATTAAAATGGCTACACAGAAATTCACCAATTTTGAGTTTTTTAAATGCATGCTGATATGACAGCTGTCACCATATAATCTAGCAAAATTGTTTCAGATCAAGTTAAAGACATTAAGCACTACTAGAGCCATTTCACAGAAAAAAACAGATGAACTTTTTAGCCAACCAATACAATACTTACTTCTACAAACAAGGGCTTGTCAAATATTTAAAAATTTTTTAAGATTCTATTTCGTTTTAGAGAGCGCGGATGGTGGGAAGAGAAGGAGAGAAACATCGATGTGTGAAACAGCGACTGCGCGCACACACCCACATGGGGACTGAACCCGCAACCCAGGCTCGTGTCCTGACCAGAATCAAACCGGCAGCCTGGCACTTCAAGGAACAACGCCCAACCAATGAGCCATGCTGGTCAGGGCTACTTTCAATTTTTTTTAAGTGACAAAAACTAAGCTACAGAACCAAAGTTTCATTATTTTCTTAATTAAAATGAAACTTGACCTAAGTCCCTACATGTTCAGATGGTTATATAGCTCAGTATTAACTGATTTGACAGGAATGGGCACAAAGATTTCTTTTTCTTTCCTCCCCCGATCGCACAAGAACCCTGGGTGACAGGCAGGACAGGAAAATGGCAGGTGCTGGACGTCGCTGATGGTCACTGAAGCTGCTCTTTTTCAGGTCAGCACGGCCCATTTGCCAGCAAACCAAGCCTCAGAAATCCTGATCGAGATCCCCAGGTCACGAGCACATGGTGTGTAGTTAGCTCTGCTGTGTGACCCGCAGTCCCTGAATTAGTGATGTAGACAACAATTGTAGTTAGTTCATGACTCTGGGTGCAGAGGGACGGGCGTATGTCGGGCAGGCCTCTCTGTCTTGGCCGGGCTCCCACAGACCTGCTCAGCCAGCGGCAGGTCAGCCAAGTGGCTTTGCTCCTTGGGTTTGCTTGGCTGTTGGATGTGTGGCGGGAGAGGGACAGGGCCATGGGTCCTTCGTCTCCTAGAAGGCCATCTGGTGTCTGTGCGCAGAGCAGCTTTTCATGGTTCCGAGAGAAAGAGCAGAAACACGCAGGCCTCCGGGGCCTACGCTGGGAGCAGGCACAGAATTCCTGTGGCCAGAAGTCACAGTACAGCTGTATTGTGTGTGACAGGTGTGATGGGTCCATGCGTTTCCGGGCCTGTGCGCTGGTTCTGAAAGAAAAAGCACTATGTTGCCAGGAGACCGGGGTCCTGTTTAACGTGTTTGCTACTTTCTAGCCAGTACCTGGAGGAATGCCTGGAGCAGAGTGGTTGGTGAATCAGTAAATAATAAAAAGACATAAAATACCGATTCCAACACACTGAAGTGCGTAAAGGTATTAGGGGTGTTAGCGGGAGGCCGGCGGGGTCGGGAGACACAGGGGGAGGAAGCTCTGCAGTGAGTGCAGACGGCCAGAGGAGCGCGAGCTGAAAAGTGGGCAGGACACTGGGCTCCTTCGTGGGAGACTTTGGGTACGCGAGAGGTGACGAGGTCTTCCCTTCAGGAAATCAAGGAAAACGTGATAAAAGGGAGATGTTTGTTCTGGGGGAGCCAGTGGTGCCCCTCCAGCGCCGTCCAGATCTCTGTCCTTGGCCCAGCCCCCCACCCCCCGGAGTGCCCACTCCTCGCACCTGCTGCTGGTGCTGCCGGGTGTGCAGGTGAGCATGCCCGCCGCCTCCCTTCTCAGCGGAAGGCTTTGTTTACTGACTTCCAGCACTAAACTGAGGACTAGTTCAAGGTCCCCATAAATTCATGATCGTTCTATGAGTATGATTCTACTGACCTTTTCTCAAATGCTGTACTTCAAACTGATAGACCTGCCCTTGGGACCCTGGACTTACACAGCCCGCCTCTATCCCTCACAGGGACGCAAGGTGGGCCGATATCTCCAGTCTAATAGTTGCAGCCAGGAAAGCGGCAGCCGCTCAGCCCACTGGCGTGGGCCCCATGAAGTGTCCGCCTTTAGCTCCTGCAGCTCAGGTGAGTCTGATGCACAGGGAGGTGGGTGTGCGAGGAAAAGTTGGGCCCGTGAGCTTTGAGTTTCACATGCTCGTGAATGATTCTGGCTTCTACCGCTGCCACTCTCCTGCCTCACTGTCCTGGCACCAAACAGGCAAAGGCGGGTGTCCACGGGGCACATCGGAGCTGCCTCTGCAGCAGCCTTTACTAAGTTTCCTACACGTCCCTAATTAGAGGGTTCACTGACAGGCAAGTGTGACCTCTACTAGAGAAACTTACTTTATTTATATGTGTTCTTGAGTTAATGCCACAGTAGTAATAAAGTAATAACTTCTTTGATCTCTTGATCATTTTCTCCTCAAGTAAAACCCACAAGGTAGATATCATGGAAAAATCACCCGGGGCACAGGCAGGCTAAGAAGCTCGCTCTTCTGTAAGCAGAAGTGTGAGGTTCCCTGTGGAGGGTGCCACCCCAGCGCTTCCTGCTCATCCAGACACCCTGGGCCTCGCTCACGAGTGATGAGTCGGTCACCATCCACCGAGAGAAATGGTCTGCAGGGCAGTTTTTGAAGTTCTTGGATAATTTTCTATAACCTCAGAGAGGCAGCTTTGGTACTTAGTTTTGTAATTACAGAATTCCCGAGTTTCTTAATTTGTAAAAAAGTTACTTCCAAACTGTTACTGTAGAAAGGCAGGGAGTGTGGGGAGTTGTCCCCGTTGATCAGGGAGGGTCTCACCCTGAGCCCCGAAGGCTGGAAAGATGAAGGGATAGAAAAAAGTCCTCCACTCTCGTCCCTATAAGACCAGAGGGCTTGAGCGGGGCAGGGGGTGGTCTCTGAGCAGGACTCCATCACCCATCTCCCAGCACCTGAGCAAACCCCTTCCTGCTGCGCCAGTGCCTGTCTCCTGAGTTTGGCTCTCTTTGGAACAGGGGGCCGAACCTGTGTTTCGGTTACAAAACTAGTACACAAATTCCCAATTGACTTCACTAGGTGCCTATTCAAAAGCCAAATTTTGTGGAGTTTTTCTATCAGGGTTATTCATCCTAACTTCTACAACATAAATTTTGAATTAAGAAAGTTATTAATAGGACTTCCGGCCAAGATGGAGGCATAGGTAGACGCACAGTACCTCCTCGCACAACCAAAAGGACAACAACAAATTTAAAAACAAAAAACAACCAGAACTGACAGAAAAATGAACTGTATGGAAGTCCAACAACCAAGGAGTTAAAGGAGAAACACTCACCCAGACTGTAGGAAGGGCGGAGCCGGGTAGCCAGGGGAGAGGACTCGCCGCAGGGCAGTGGCTGGTGGATCTAGAGAGCCAGCGCTGTGTGGAGCAGGGCTGCAACGCTGCAGTTGGCCAGCAAGACCGGGGATGGCAGAGCAGGTGGTTCCACATGTTCGCACAGATAAACTGGGAGAAAGAGCTGGGGAGCAGAGCAGATCGTGCAGCTCAGGGCTCCATCTCAGGGAAATAAAGCCTCAAACCTCTGATTGAAAACCTGTGGGGGTTGAGGCATCAGTGAGAGGAATTCCCAGCCTCACAGGAGAGTTCGTTGGAGAGACCCACAGAGCCCTAGAATGTACACAAACCCACCTACCCAGGAATCAGCAGCAGAAGAGCCCAGTGTGCTTGTGGGTAGTGGGGGAAGTGACTGAAAGCCGTCAGAGCAGAGCAAGTACCATTGTTCCCTCTCAGACCCCTTCCACACAGACAGTGCCACAACTCAGGGACATGGGTTGCCCCGTCTTGCCAAATACCTAAGGCTCAACCCCTTACTAGGCACACTGAGACAAAAAAAAGGCCCAAATGAAAGAACAGATCAAAGCTCCAGAAAAAATACAACTGAGTGACGAAGAGATAGCCAACCTATCAGATGCACAGTTCAAAACACGGGTAACCAGGATGCTCACAGAATTGATTGAATTTGGTCACAAATTAGATGAAAAAAATGAAGGCTACGCTAAGTGAAATCAAGGAAAATGTACAGGGAACCAATAGTAATGGGAAGGAAACTGGGACTCAAATCAATGGTGTGTACCAGAAGGAAGAAAGAAACATTCAACCAGAAAAGAATGAAGAAACAAGAATTCAAAAAATGAGGAGAGGCTTAGGAACCTCCAGGACTTATTTAAATGTTCCAACATCTGAATCATAGGGGTGCCAGAAAGAGAAGAGGAAGAGCAACAAATTGAAAACTTATTTGAATAATGGAGGAGAACTTCCCCAATCTGGCAAAGGAAATAGACTTCCAGGAAGTCCAGGAAGCTCAGAGAGTCCCAAAGAAGTTGGACCCAAGGAGGAACACACCAAGGCACATCATAATTACATTACCCAAGATTAGAGATAAGGAGAGGATCTTAGAAGCAGCAAGAGAAAAGGAGACAGTTACCTACAAAAGAATTCCCATAAGACTATCAGCTGATTTCTCAAAAGAGACCTTGCAGGCAAGAAGGGGCTGGAAAGAAGTATTCCAAGTCATGAAAGGCAAGGACCTACATCCAAGAATACTCTATCCAACAAAACTTCCATTTAGAATGGAAGGGCAGATAAAGTGTTTCCCAGAAAAGGTCAAGTTCAAGGAGTCCATCATCACGAAGCCCTTATAATATGAAATGTTAGAGGGATTTATCTAAGAAAAAGATGATAAAAAATATGAACAGTAAAACGACAGCAAACTCACAGTTGTTAACAACCACACCTAAAACAAAAGCAAAAGCAAACTAAGCAAATAACTAGAACAGGAATAGAATCACAGAAATGAAGATCATATGGAGGGTTATCAACAGCGGAGTAGGAGGGGGAGAGAGGGGGAAAAGGTACAGAGAATAAGTAGCATAAATGGTAGGTAAAAAATTTCCCCGGCCGGTGTAGCTCAGTGGATTGAGCGCGGGCTGGGAACCAGAGGGTCCCGGTTCGATTCCCAGTTGGGGCACATGCCTGGGTTGCGGGCCAGGTCCCCAGTGAGGGCCATGTGAGAGGCAACCATACATTGCTCTTTCTCCCTCCCTTCTCCTCTCTCTGAAATAAAATCTTAAAAAAAAAAATTGACAAGGGGAGGTTAAGAATAGTATAGGAAATGGAGAAGCCAAAGAACTTATGTGTACGACCCATGGACATGAACTAAAGGGGGGGAATGTGGGTGGGAGGGGGTGTGCAGGGCGGAGGGGAATAAAGGGGGGGGAAATGGGACAACTGTAATAGCATAATCAATAAAATACATTAAAAAAGAAAGTTATTAATAACAATAATAAAAATAGAAACATAATGTGGAATGTGAATTTTAAAGAAAGGGAAATATGTGTTTATCTAAAAAGTTAGTATTTTCTTTTTAAAAAAAATTTTATTGTATTTTTCCAGTAGCATTTAGTCCCCTTATACCCTCCTCAAAAGTTGATATTTTGTGAGATTCATTACATTCAAACTATTATATTTTTGCACAGAGAACATGTTTCTTATGCCCAAATACAATACTTTCTCTTTTATAATTCTGTAACATTGATTTAAGTCCTTTCAAAGTGAAGGGTGTGGCATCATAAAACTTTTGAAGAAAGAGTAGTAATAGAGTAATAATTTCTTCTGTCTTTTTGGCCACCGTGACATAGCATTATTACTGTAATTCCCACTTTACAGATGAAGGAACAAAATCAAAGGGACAACGGACTGCCCAGAGCACCGGCGGGGCAAGTGGGAGGCCTGGCTGGCACACCAGCTCCGCGGTAGGTGCAGTCATTTACGCCGGGCCTCGCAGCTCTCGGGGGAAATGCAAAGTGGTTCCGTGGTCATCACTCAGTACTTGAGTTACCACGGCAGCCGAGCAATTAGAACCTTCTAGAAATAATGTCGCGGTTAGACTGGAGTTCCTCCGGGACCATGGGCATCCACGGAGGCCCCGGCTCCTTCCCAGGAACAGGCGCCTCCCACCCCAACCTAGGTGTTCAAGGAGCTCCGCAAAGACGAGCCTTTGGATAAAAGGATCCTGAAAAGAAAAGTTTGCCTTCGAGGAAACAATGAAGCACCTTAAACGAGATGCTAGCGAAGGCCGCATTGGTCCCCGTCAGCAGCGTGGGCCTCCTGCCTGGAAGGCGCGGGTCGAGGGCGCTCCGCGGTCACAGCGCCAGGCGCGCCCAGCAGAGGGCCCCGCCCGGCCGCGGACCGACCCGGGCGCGCGGAGATGCGTCCTGTTGCGGCGCGCGGTGCTCAGACCGAGACTGACC